>JABUQX010117050.1:0-12952 GCA_015478945.1 Trachelipus rathkii
TTTCACTAATAGCATAGAAGCAGCAAAAAAATAATCTCGGATGTGTGGATACCGTTTAAATAACAATATATGAACCTAATTAGTTTAGATGCGTTAATAAAAAGTTAAATAAAAATAATGCATTTTACTTAGTCGGTAAAAATTTTATTAAAACAGAAAGATTGTAGCTCTTAAAAAATACTTTATGGTATCACGTAGTGGTATTGTGGATATTTTAAGATCTTATGACTTTTGATTTTAATAAAGCCTATCCATGTAAAAGAGTCAATTTGAGATAATTATTTGGTTATCTTTATAAAATTGAGTTTTTTTAAAATCGGATATTTTCTAGAGCATTATTAGAAAAAAAATAATTTGATATTATTTCATTGACATGCATAATTCATATAAAAGCAGATATAAAGAGAATTTAATTAATTGAGTTTTAAGGTGTCTTCAATATTTAGACGGTTTTTATTAATTGAAATTTCAAATATTTGTTTTTATAATATTTAAAAAATATTTCATTAGTTTGTGAAAACCTGTTTTAATAAAAAATTTAACTTCTATAAAACGCTTTTAGGCTTTTTCTTAAAATTTTCACATACAAATTTAGTAACTCTTAAAAAGTAACGATTTTTTACACTAAAATTATTCAACACATTATTGAAATATTATTGGGTTAATTCATAAATGTATGTATTTATACTGAGTATTCTTCAGCAATAATGGAATAAAAAATATAATGTGTATTCTAATTGAAATGCAATTTCAAAAATGAGAAAAATAAGATGAATTTGTTTATAATTTAGTTTAATAAATTGCATGTGTAAATTGACGTTTATTAATGAAATTCATATATTTGATTTTACATTAACCTAAATATTTATCTATATAGTTGAGAAAGATCACTGTTTTAATTATAAATAATTAACTTTCACTAAATTACGTATATGCACCTTTATTTTCATAAATTTTCACAGAATTTCGAAGTATATTTAAGAACATGCTAAAAGAGTACGATGTATGATTCACGTATGAAATATATCGAGAGACATTGATAGGAGAGAATTATGTAAGGGTAAAAGACTTGAAATGTGAGATTTTTTTTAAACGGTATGATGTCAGCATTTGAAGAAAAAAGTGAAGATGTGTTCATTGAAAATGGCGCTTTTTTTAAAAAAAGCGGAAAAGTAAATTTTATTAATAGTTTGTAGGTGTCCTAAAATTGACGATTTTTTATAATTGAAAGTTTGCAATATTGTGTTTTTATATACCAAATAATTTCATTAGTTGTGAAAAACCTGATTTTAATAAAAAATTTTTAACTTCTAAAATTACGCTTTTTCACATTACAAATTTCACATTAAACATTTAGAACTCTTAAAAGTACGAATTTTTCCTAAATTTCAGTCAACATTTAAAATTATTTGTTAAAATTTGTGAAAATTGAGTTTTTAACAGATTGATTCAGACGATCAGAAAGAACAGAATGTGACTCCATTAGAAAATGCAAGTTCAAACATCGCAAGAAAAGTGGAAATTTAAATTAGAGTACTTTAATGGTCGTAAATTGACGAGTTGTTTATTAAGGATGGAATTTAGATCGATATTTGTTATTTATATACCAATATTTCATGTTAGTTGGTTGAAACCATGTTTTAGGTATAAAAAAAATTTTTGTAAGGATATATACTAGATTGAAAAATTTCAATAATATGGACATTGACCCTTCATTGGATACTGTTATGGATTTTTCCTAAATTTTGAGGATTTCAGTTAATGCTGCTTCAGTCCTTAAACTGGAGTTTTAAACGTATTTTCAGCATTTTGAAAAAAAATAATGTGTTTCATTGGAATATGGCCAATGTTCTAAAAGCTGAAAAGTAGAATGTTATTAAATAGATTGAGAGGTCCTTAAATTGACGTTTTATTTAAGTGAAAATTTCAATATATATTTGTTTTTATAATCTAAATAATATTTCTGTAGTTGTGAAAACCTGTTTTAGTAAAAGAAAATGTTATAAAACATGTACTAAATTACCGCTTTTGCTTAATTTACAACAGTATACAAGAGTTAAGAAAACTGCTTAAAAAGTACGATTTTTTCTAAATTTCAACATATGAAATTATTTGGGTTAAATCTTAAAATTGAGTTTTTAACGGTATTTTGGTATTTTCAGCATTTGAAAAAATAATGTGTTTCATTGAAATGCAATTTCAAAAAGCAGAAAAGAGAATTTGTTAATTGTTTTAGGTGTCTTAAATTGACGTTTTTTAATGAAATTTCAATATTTGTTTTTATATACCAAATATTTCATTAGTTGTGAAAACCGTGTTATTAATAAAAAAAGTTAAAACGTTCTAAGATTACGACTTTTTTCTTAGTTTTCATCATTTCAAATTTAGAACTCTAAAAGTTACTGATCATTTTCATAAATTTCCCTAAAACCATTTTGAAATTAATTTGGTAAAATCTTAAAATTGGTTTTTAAACGTATTTTCACATTTGGAAAAATAAATGTGTTTTCATTAAAATGCTTTCTTTTAAAAAGCAGAAAAGTAAATTTTTATTAATTAGTTTTAGGTTGTCTTAAGTTGCCTTTTTCTAATGAACGATGGATATTTTGTTTTTAAACTTTAAACAAACAGTGGATTAGTTATGAAAACCTGTTTTTTTAATAACAAAAATTTTTAACTTCAAAATTGACGCTTTTTAATTTTCACATTACAAATTTAGAACTCTTAAAAGTACGATTTTTCCTAAATTTCAACATTTGAAATTATTTGGTAAATCTTAAAATTGAGTTTTTAACGGTATTTTCAGCATTTGAAAAAAATAATATGTTCATTGAAATGCAATTTCAGAGAAAGCAGAAAAAATGAATTTATTAATAGTTTTAAGATGTCTTAAAAATTGACGTTTTTAATGAAATTTCAATATTTTGTTTTTTATATATACAGATATTTCATTAGTTTTGAAAACCTTATTTAATAAAAAAATTTAACTTCTAAAATTACGCTTTTTCTTAAATTTTCACATTACAAATTTAGAACTCTTAAAAGTACGATTTTTCCTAAATTTCAACATTTGAAATTATTTGGTTTAAATCTTTAAAATTGAGTTTTTAACGGTATTTTTTCAGCATTTGAAAAAAATGATGTTTCATTGAAATCCAAATTCTCATAAAGCAGAAAAGAGAATTTTAAGTTGTGAAAACCTGTTTTAATAAAAAATTGACGTTTTTTAATGAAATTTCAATATTTGTTTTTATATACCAAATATTTCATTAGTTGTGAAAACCTGTTTTAATAAAAAATTTTAACTTCTAAAATTACGCTTTTTCTTAAATTTTCACATTATTAATTACAAATTAAGAACTCACTTATAAAGTAGATTTTTTTTACCTAAATTTCCACAATTTGAAAATTATTTTGGTAAATTTTAAAACTCGCAGTTTTTAACGGTATTATTTCAGCATTTTGAAAATAAAATTAAATTCAAGAATAAAATCATACCAAACTTTAAAAAAGTATTTTAATCCATTCAATACAATTAAAATACAATTAATTTTCAGAGTTTTAAATTGAGTATTGTCATTTTTTTTTAAAGATAAAATTCAGACCTATGGAATCGAACCAGGTTTTTTGTGAATATTAAATTCGAAATTTTCAGCTTAATTGGTTAAATAAATAAAAATTCCCGAAATTTTCAGCTTAATTGGAAATAAATAAAAAAATTCCCGTAATTATTAGCTTAATTGGAATTTTTTATTATTAATTATTGATTTTTTATTATTATTATTATTTTGTTTATTTGGCAAATATTATTAATTAAATTATTATTATTATTAATTATTAATTATATCATTATTATTTATCGTTATTATTCGGCTTCTCAACTTAATAATTATTACTAAGAATTATTATTATTTCAATATTGTTATTAATTAAATTAATTATTAATTATTATTATCAATTATTATTATTATGTATGAGTATTAATTACAGGTTCAAGTTTGAGAGAGAGAGAGGAAATTTGCAAAAGAATATTCTCAAATATTATTATATATATATATATATATGTAGATATTATTATATATATATATATAAAAATTAAGTTTATCGGGTGATGTATTATATATATAGATATATATATGAATGATATCTTATATATATAAGTATTAGTTTAATAGTATATAGTAATATTATTATCTATTCAACCCCCTTTCTCCTTCTCACGCAGAGAGATCTGATGGGTATAATAAAAGAAGAGTGCGGGATGCGCGCAATGCACCGGAAAACAGAAAAGTAGTAGAAGAAAATGAACGAAGTCGTCTAAGACGTATAAGCACAGACCAGGTCTCACATTTCTCTCATGCCTTCTTGCGGCTACCGGCAGCCGTTTAGGAGCCTATGATGTATATAAAAGAGTCTAATTTATACATAGTATATTATGAGATTATATGAGATACAGACGCAGTATAGAAAGAGAGATTAAGATGGGTCTGAGAGGTAGACACCTGGCTGAGTAGCTACGTAGTCTCTTCTTATACGGTATATAATATATTATATAATATATATATGAGTATATAATATAATATATATATATATATATATTTATATATATATCTTTATAAGGTAATAAATATAAACAAAACCTATTTGATTCATTGGTTATTTTATTATTATTATTATTATTTTATTTTATTATTATTATTATTATTATTATTATTTAATTATTATTATGTTATTATTATTATATTATTAAATTATTATTATTATTATTATTATTATAATTAATTATATCATTATTATTATTATTATTATTATTATTATTAATATTATTTTATAAATTATTATTATTATTATTATGTAATTATATTATTATTATGTATTATTATTATTATTATTACAGTTTCGGGCTGGAAAGCCGTAAATTTCTTAGTGGTAGTCGGAGTTGGTATGTTTGGAATAATTATTGGGACTATATGAACTCTTCAGACTCCATAGACCCCTCTCATGGGGGCGACACCCAGTCTTCTCCTTCGTCGAAAACCCCATCAGGGAAAAAGCCTTCAAAGTCCTCAGCGAAATCCCCAAAGGCATTCTTTGCATCCCTTCTCGAGGAGGAATTGTTCATGACTTCCGAGGCAGTTTGAGATGAAGATCACTGCAATTGATTACAGGTGAACTGTGTCTTGAAAAAATTTAATAGATAAAAATATATAATCTATAACCCACAAAGTAAAACAATGAAAATTTACGGATAACAAAATATATATTAATATATATTATAGTATTATATATATATATTATAATATATATATATATATATATATATATATTATATATATATATATATATAATATATATATATATATTATATTATAATAATATATATATATATATATATATATATATATATATATATATATATAATTATATATATTATATATATATATATTATATATATAATATAATATATATATATTATATATATATATATAATATATATAATATCTAATATATATATATATATATATATTATAATTATTATATATTATATATATATATAATATATAATATATATATATAGGCTATCTTATAAGAGGTTGACTCGCAGATAACCGAAACAATAAAAAATGATCGTAATTTCAATAAAATTTGAGTAAATACATTTAACAAATATAGGGTAACCATTCTTTAATATGATCTAACCTAAAACCATGCCCCAAAAGTAAACCTTCTGGCTCTTTAATCGGGCTAATTGGGGGGCATGGGCGGGTCGTTTCTCTTTGCAAACTATACTTGGAGTAAATCTTGCTTTGACTCGGAGGATGCTTCACTCACTGCTGAAAGGAGGGGCCGTAATCTTTCGAGGGTATGAGCGGGTTCATTCCATCCTCAACTAAATCCTTTCTCCTCAATAATCCATGGTATTTCGATGATGAATGTTTCTCGGCTCCTTCAGGAGAGAGACATTGCCTATCGGGCAGGGAAAAACTCTCGTTCTCCTAGCCCTATCACTCTTACCCTAATTTCATTCTGCTCGAATCGTTGCATGGGCTAAATTATTCAAGCAGGCCTAAGCGGCGCTTTCCACCAAAAGAAAAGTGCGACAGACCTAACTTGGCTCTCCCGTACTGAATTATATATAGATGATAATCTGGCCTCTTGCCAAAAAACATCATCTAATAACTTTTGTAAATCTGCCTTTCTCCCTCTTATTCATCCGTTCTGACGGTTCTGTTGCTAACTCTCGGCTAACTGAAAAAGCTAATCTGCTCGGCCTCCTTTTTTCCATTCTAATTCTAGCCTGGACGATTTCCCCGGCCATCCTCCTCCTGCTTCTTTCTCTACAGGTTTCCTATGCCCTCTTCCCGTGAATTACGGCATGACGGGTGCATGGGTTTCTGAGATTTTATGAACGTCAGGAAAGCTAGTGGCCGCGGATGGCATTCCTCCCCGTGTTTTGAGGGAGTGTGCTTCTGAGCTGGCCCCTGTCCTCGTTCAAAACTCTACTCTCTATGCCTTAAAACTAGTACAGTTCCAGTGCTGGAAGCGCGCATATGTCCAGGCCAATCCCGAAAAAGGGTAGCCGCTCTGAACCTTCTAACTATCTTTAGCTCTCACTTGTTTTCTATCTAAAATCTTTGAAACTCTTCTAACCTCTCATTTCCCCTGGATCATCTGGAGTCCTCATTCCCTTCTATTTCAGAAACACCAGTAAATGGCTTTTTCGAACGCTCGGGTCAAAACTGTGACAGATACATAATCCTTATCTAACTGATTTATGGTCTTCTGCCCTTAGGGACTAATGGGGATCTTGTGGGTGGCCGCTGCGACATATCAAAGGCCTTATATTCTGTTTGTGAGAGAGTATAATGGCATGCGTTGCTAAACTTCAGCTCTCCCCTTCCTTTGGGTTTTTCCTCCTTCTCTTTGCTTACTCGTGTCAAGAAAGTCCTTTCTTCTTTTCTCGGTCGCGTCCATATCGCACTCGTTGATGGAGAAGATATCACTTCTTCTCCCTCTTTCACTGTTAATTGTGGTGTTCCTCAAGGTTTCTGTTTTTTCTCTCCAACTTTATTCTTACTTTTCAATCAACGACCCCTCTCAGCTGTAACTTCTAACTCTGTTCCCTCTTATGCCGACGACTCAAATCTTTCTCCATTCTTTCACTCGTTTTAAAATCTGCTCCCTCTTTTGCATCTAGAGTTCTCATCGTCTTCTTCAGTCTTCCCCGATTCTATTCTTGCCAGACCTGGATGGGATTCCCGGTGGGGCCACCGCAACCTTTGTGAAATTCAAAACTCTTTGATGAAAACTTACTCAACTTCTTTACCATCTCCTCTCAAAAACACTCCTACTTTCCTATTTTTTTCGTACGGTTTAACGTCCTCTACCTGTTGACAACATAAACATTCTTGGTTTCAATGAAACATAAAAAAACAAAAATTGTCTTGGAAAACCCTCATATCACATAACGGTTGCTTAAGGATGGGCCTCAAAGAAGACTGGGAGTTTCTTTGTTCAGGCGTTGCGGGGAAATTTTTTTTCTTCTGCACAGCTACTCCAGTTCTATAAGGGCCTTATTCGCCCTTGTTTGGTAGTAAACTTGTCTTCACAATCTGGGAGGGGCTCCGGCTCCACCCTCCTATTGGATAGAAGTTGAGTCTAAAAGAAAAAGAGACTAATAAAACTTTCCCCTACTCTTCAAACACCTCTTGACCCCTCTAATATCGCTCTGCGGCGTGACGTGGCTGCACTATCCTCTTTTTTCTAATAGGTACTACAACGGTAGAGGCTCAGGGGAGTTGGCCGCTCGCATTCCAACCTCCATTGCGTCGCCGCGTCGTAATACAAAGGGGTGCCATGCTCTCGCATGAAGATTTTGCGTGGAGCATCCGAAAATTCCCAGACTCTTCGTTGTGGTGCCGTCCCTTTCTTTCCAACGCCACATTTGTTCTGTGGAACTTCCTTGCCCATCTCTGTGTTTTTTTCCCAAAACTGTATTTAAATCTCCTTTTTTTTTATAAACCTCACGTCTGCGGCTCACCTAAAAGAGATTTGCTTAGGGGCTTGGGTAGGATTTTCATTGTATTTGTTAATTTCCTGCTCCTCCTGGAAAAGGGCCCAGCCCGTGAGTGGTGGGATCTGTAAAAAAAAAAAAAAAAAAAAAAAAAAAAAAAAACAAAAAAAAAAAAAAAAACCTAAGCGCTAGAGCCTTAACCAAACTTAACCTAATATTAACGGAGTTAACCTCTTTTTAAATGTCCCAATATATAATATATATATATATATAATATATATAGTATTATATATACTATATATATATATATATATATATAAGTATATATATAGTATATTATTTATATATATATATATATATATATATGTATATTATATATATTAGTATATATATATATATATTATATAGTAGTATATATATATATATATACTATGAGTATATATATTATATATATATATTATAGATATATATATATAATATATATTTACCTTAATTATTTTATTTGTTTGTTATTTGACATAATTTTTATTGTTCAGTTAAGGTAATCAGTTCTCTTTTGATTGATTTATTTCTCATTAGCTCGAGTAACTGATATTCATTGTTAGTGCTTATTTATATTACAACTTTTATAAGATTATCATGCCTTTTCATTCAAGCACATCAATTAATTAATAATCCATTTGTCTTTAATAGAGATTTGTTAACTTTAATTTTGAGTTAAAAATACTCTTGGCAAACTAATTCTTTGCAATTTTTGTATTGTATTTTTTCTTTTTTCTCATTAAATCCACTCACAAAGAAACTATTTCTAAATCATAATATATTTAAATTTTATCATTATTATTGTCAATGAACTTGCAGTAATTTGAGCTAAATCTTAATTAAAATGCAGTTTTCTTAATAAAATTTATTTTGGTAAAGAAAAAAGAGCCAGGTAAAGAAATGAACATGAGCATAAACATGAACATGAACATTAACATTAACATTAACATGAACATGAACATGGACATGAACATTGATGATAATACTCTTTCCTACTGTTCTTCAAGTTCAAATGTAATTGTTGTTAATTGAAGATATGAAACTACATAGTTTGCAATTACTCGATATTAGAACTGTATCTAATTTTCATGTATATTAAGGAAATTTAATCTATTCTCTTCGTTTCACAGTGACATTAGGTGAATTAATTACCTTACAATGCTGCATTATATCTTGCTTAGTACGAACGACAACATTTAAAATGATCGCCGCAATGATAATAATAAATGTCTCGTCAAATTTTACCATGAATCTCCTTCCCAATATCTCTTGGGGGAGGGAATAATAATTCACAGCAGTTATACAGTTATACCCATTTCAGACTATGAAATAATTACCAAGAAAAAAATGGGCGTATTATGTTCCTTTTCAATATTCGTGAATTTACTTACGAGTAAATCAGTTCAAATGATAAATTTCCGAAATTAGAAAACCGTTTTTAAAAGTGACAATAAATATGTATAAGTAGTTTTAGTTTGCATTTTGAAATTGCACATTTTTTTTAAATGTCGAAAACTATTTTCTCAAGATTAACAACACCTTAGCGACAATAGACAATTTCTTCCATGAAGAGAGGATTTTTATTACCGACAAAAAAACCTTTCAACAAAAGAGTAACTTGAACAAAAATAATCTGATTTCGGATGATTTTCCCTTTCACATTGTTTTATTTAAAGACTGTTTTACTAAGGATACATTTTGCAGGCAATTCTATCGGCGTATGAATAGGCTATTACAATATTATGCAATCATTATTTATATGAATTTAGAATTAAACAAATAAATTAATGATAAATCTTTGCTTAAAGTTAATTTTAGTTTATAACTATAATAACTATTTTACTTCCTTTTTAGACCGAGTTCAAAAGGTACTTTTTAGTTCGGTTTATCAGAAATTGCAAATAAAATGGATGATTTAATTTTTGAATTTGAAGAGGAACAAAACTTGCATTTATTTTTTAATTACAATTATATTTTCATTTTTTATAAACATAAAACATAAATATATATATATATATATATATATATATATATATATATATATATATATATATATATATATATATATATATATATTCAACTATATATATATATATATATATATATATATATATATATATATATATATATATATAGGACATTATATCTGATGTTACTCCTGAATTTTTTATGCGGGAAAAATGGTATAAAATAAGAAATACAGAGGTATAAAATATAACTTTTCTTTTAAACATTTATATATAGTATTTTAAAAGTGAAGCTTTCAAAAGACTTTTAAACTGAACTTTTTATTAGTTTTAATAATGTATTTTTCGTTGCAATTTTTTAAAGCTTTTATTTATTACTATTATTATTATTATTATGCGGCGAAACATTTGAAGGTCATTTTATAGGTAACTTGTTTCCCTGATTCCGATATGACCTCCGTTTTCTAGATTGGCTCTAGTTTTTGAGATACAGAATTGGTCACAAAAATACATTAATAACAACAATTTATGTTAGGTTGTAACGTAATTCACAAAAAAAAAACAAAAAAAAAAACACGAAAGATATAAATCAAATTGTTAATGAGTAAGCACATAAAATGCTAATAGGTCAAAACATTCAATTTAGTACAATAAAATCACAATTAATGCATTTACAAATCGCTGTCTATATGATTGTCTTCTGTGTGCAGAATGGGGACAATCACGTTGAAGGCTCCAACAATGCCATTATGTGTGTATCCCATCTTCCTAGGTATCTTTCTTCCATCACCTTGATATCTTGACGGAACCTCTCCCTTGTTCCTCACTATAACATCCTAAATTATCCGGAAACCGATCTAAGTGACTATGTAGAAAGTGAACTTTTATGCTCATATTAGCATTCAAATTTTTGAAGTCTGAAAGCATTTTCTGTACTAGTTCTACATAGTTGGTTCTCGTTTGCCCAAAGTTCTGAACAACAAGACAAAAACTTTCCAGGCAGATGCTTCAATATCAGTCTTGTTTATGAAATTGTCATCCTTGATGATTTGGCGAATTTAAGGGGCCGCTAAAGATTCCAGCATTTCAACCCTGGAAAAATCTGCAAATATATATTTGAACATTCACCATCTTTGTCTGGGGCCCTAACAAGTGCTTCATCAGTCCTAGTTTGGTGTGGAGTGGTGGGAAAATAATTTTCCCCCTGTCAACCAGTGGTTCGTTAATGATATTTGATGCACTTACAGTCATATTTTCCCTAGCAGGCCATACAACTTTTTCCCAGTGGTCTTCTTTAGCCCTACTATCCCACAATCATATGAAACAAGGGTACTTAGTATATCCGCTTTGCTGCCCAAGTAAGATGTTAACCATCTTCAAATCAACGCATATAGACCACTGGTGTTCAGTATATCTAAGCTTTAAGATCATTTCTCCTCAACTTACCATATTCCCTCTTTCAGTTTTGTTGGGTGACCTATTGGGGATCGATGCATAACTATTGCCATTATTACAATAAAACACACTTCAAGCTTCTCGTTGAACTATCCATAAACATTCGCCATCTTCTGGTCGGTATTAGGTAACCCCATTTGGAGTAGAGTTCAGGGATGTTCCTACAGTATACTAGGTCTTCTTCTTCCAATGAAATATGGAAGAAGTACTACCTCCCTTATAAAAAAAAAGAAGTTATTTTACATTCGGCCTTGGGACAGTTCTTTTCACTTAGTCTAGATGCTAAACGCTAAGAATCTTGCTTGGAGAGACTTAACTCTCTCGTACTAAATCATTGATCTGTTCCTGGGAGAACTGTTGTGTAGAAGTACTTCTTCATATTCACTACCACTTTCTGCACGTGTGCACACCAAAAACCCTGGATATCTTCTTCATCAGACAATGCTAGGTCTGGGAGTGTAGTAGACACTGGGATGGGGACATCGTCGGAGTGTGGTACAGGTCGCCTTGCTGATTCCAAATCGGGATACTCAAATTTTTGTTCTTGTAACGATTGATACCTTTCATTAACCAAACAAAAATAGTCACTGTGGTGATTCTTTGGCTACATACCATAGGCACACCAAATTTAAACCTTTTCTTCGTCCATTTTTCCACTGACATGCCGTTTTGACCACGTTTTACAGACCCATATGAATTACAAGACTATCTTGGTACCGAGATCCATTTTAAGTACAGATATGCTTATCACGCAGGTATTAAGCGTGATGAACTGGCGCGGCTTGCAATATTCACCACAGATGTAGCACAGAATACATTGGGTTATTCAAACAGGCTCTTCGTGGAGTACTCATAGTGTTCTGAAAATGGAAACAAATAAAGTATATATAAAGGTAAACCCCTTATAAAGAAATAAAACGATATTACTGTAAAATATGCATTAAAAAAAATATTTGTATAAGAGTATATCTGGAACACCCTGTATCTCAAGAACTAGAGGCAATCTTGGAAAACTAATGTCATTTCTGAAATCAGCCCACCCGATATACTATAAATTCGATAAAATATCCTTTGCAGAGCAAAAGAAGTTTCCGGGTTTTGTTGAATAAGTTAAAGCTGATTGTAACAATTAACAAGCAGGTCATTTATTATTATTAATAACTATTATTATTATTATTATTATTATTATTATTATTATTATTATTATTATTATTATTATCTTATTTATTCTTTTTTTTTTTTTGCATTTATTCGTCAGAATATTTAACAAAAAATTTTGTCATAACCTTATCTAACCGCTCTAGATGGGACAGGTGACAGAGGGACGAAGTCCCCCCGTCGTCCACGGGAGGCCGAGGGCCGACTCCTGCCATCTTTGCGGTTTGCTCTGGTGTATTGTTTTAAAAAGAATTTTACTTCCCTTTACACTTTGGTATTATTTAACTTGCAGGGGACGTGGGGTAATAATATAGAT
>JABUQX010117051.1:0-7500 GCA_015478945.1 Trachelipus rathkii
GTGGATCTTTCGTTGCCTTGTCTGCTGAGGGAGAAAGATTCTGTGGATATTTTGTTGTTGATTTGTCCTCTACTGTGGGAGCAGAGCATGGAAACTGTTTCAACTCTGTTGGGGTTGCTGAGAACTGTGGGATAAGACTTGGGTGCTTAGTAGCATCCGAATCATCCGCGGTGTCATCTAAATCATCGGCTCCTTGGGCGACCTGATAATCAAGAAACAAAGTAATATGATTATGTGACTGCCATTAACAAAACCAATCACTAAATTTATTATACCACAGAACATATTTTTCTAATTCTATCAGATTAAAAAAGTTATATTCATATGTTCATAATATGGGAATATTTTAAAATAACGCAAAAAAAGCCAAAATTAAGTAACCAATATAAAACGTCTGACTTTCAAAAATCATGTCAGTTAAAAAGTCTCAAACTGTCCATTATAATCGAAACTAACTTTTTGATAATTAAACCAATCATATCGATATCTTTTTTGTTTCACTATAACCTACAATTAACCTCAATAAATTTCTGCTTATGTCAACTGAATCTTTAATTTAATTTTCCTACAGTAGTCATGAGGAATTGTAGTAAGATGTGAGATGTTGCTTTTTAAAAATAAATATATCAATTTTTAGTTTTTGTCACTGAAATCATTCTCTCTTTAGTATCAAGTAAAAAATTCAGAATCATCCCAGCATGTTCAGGAACATCATCGGTCTTTCATTAATCACGAAACACATACTCCCAACACTCGTTAATTCACCACTGAAAGATTCCAAAACTTTTTTAAACACTTGGAATTTTTAGAACTAAAACTTACAAACACAACACCGGGTAGATTGATTTCAGTTTCAACATTTTATCTCAACCGCAGATAGTTATCAAGTCTAAGGTTGGTCAACGCTCCAGTGTGGGGTGGTGTTCGGTCAACTTTACTATCGACAACAGATTCACTGACTTTACTTACTCGGAAACACAAATCAATAGAAAGGAAAATTTTGTTCTCAATTCATCATTGGCTAACTAAATGATTTCATCTAGACTTGTAAGTAATAAAAAAAAATATTCTTAAATGAAACTTAATATATATTCACCTTTAAAATAGTTTCTGAATCTGCCAACGCTTGTTTTGCGAGGTATCGCTCTCTCCTTATTTTGATTTCTAAGCTTTTAGGCACATCGGGGACTAAAATATCTATAAGGCGACAAATACCAAATACAACATGCTGCAAAATAAATAAAAGTAGTTACAATTAGAAGTTTTATTTTTTATTGTTTCTACGTATAAAATTATGAAACATAGGAACTAATAATAACTTACTTTAAACACTTTATAACTTGGCAACTAATAATAACTTACTTTAAACATTTTATACTTGGCAATTAATAATAACTTACTTTAAGCACTTTATAACTTGGCAACTAATAATAACTTACCTTAAACACTTTATAACTGCAACTAATAACTTATTTTAATAAATACTTTATAACTTGATAACCAATAAGTATGTTGGAAAACATTAAACACTTTATAACTTGGCAACTAATAATAACTTACTTTAAACACTTTATAACAGCAACTAACAATAACTTACTTTAATAAACACTTTATAACTTGATAACCAATAATAACTTACATTAAACACTTTATAACTTGGCAACTAATAATAACTTACTTTAAAAACTTTATAACTTGGCAACTAATAATAACTTACTTTAAACACTTTATAATCTTGTCAACTAATAATAACTTACTTTAAACACTTTATAAACTTGGCAACTAATAATAACTTACTTTAAACACTTTATAACTCAGCAACTAATAATAACTTCCTTTAAACACTTTATAACTTACTTCAAATACGATCACAAAGCCAAATCTTATTGCTAGCAGTCTCCAGAAGAAAAGAGTATGATTCCCTGTATTATCTCTGTAACCTCTGTACCTGAAAAAATAATTTTGAAAATTTAACATCATTCAAAAACTACATTCACAATGTGAAAAAAAATGAAAGAATTTGTCAAATTATTTTCATTTGTAAAATGTACAAAGTGTATAGTACTGTAAGATATTTAGATGTACAATTACGTTAGGAAATTAATAGCCTTGGAAGAGAATTTAAAGCCTAAATATATGCATTATTTTTGTAAGAATAGTGCCATTTTTGTCTTGTAGACTTTCACACTAATTTTGTGAATTATTTATTATAATAATAATAAAATAATAATAATAATAATAATAATAATAATAATAATAATAATAATAATAATAATAATAATAATAATAATAATAATAATAATAATAATAATAATAATAATAATAATAATGATAATAATAATTATTTAAAGGTTTAAGGTTCATGGTAGGATCTAAATTTCCTTTCAATTCAAACCAATTTCTTCTATTGTTCATTAAAGTCTTTTAAAATATTCCTTTATGAACTATAAACTCTAACGCTGATGACTCCACCTACACAATATTCTATTATGAAAAAACAACCTTTCATCATGCTTTTAATTGTGGACGAGAAAATATGATTATCTTCAATGCCTCAAAAAAATCAATTCTTTTATCTATATCTATTCAATAAAGTCTTCTGAGCAGCAACAACATTTTCCTCGAAAACATCCAACCAAAATATTCCTGTCCTGCCCTTATTGTATTTTCTTACGGTATTTATTTTAAGAATCATATTGCTTGTCACTAAAAAAAACTTTTAAGATATTAAGTATATCTGAAAGCTCTGTGAAACGTTTTACACCGACCATTTGCCATTTTTCTTTAGGAGTGTAATATGCCTGTATGGAGTATGCGTGACATATCTAGGGTAGTTCTACTACTAGCACAGTTCTTGACAAGGTGAATTGTAGTTTCTAAGCACTTTATATCTAGACATGTTAACATTTGATTTTAATCCGTTTTTGACATCCCCAACTCTAGCAGGTTTCGTGTAAGCCTCTAACAAAGGCAATATAAATAAAAAATATTACCGATTCTCTAGAATTTCATTTTACACGATAAAATGTTGCACCACTCTCACTGTTACAGTCACTTTTACGATCAGGGCTGTGAAATTTGCACCAAAGCATTCAACTCAAATTCTTCAGATAAACTCTATGGGAAGTGGTGGTATCCATTTAGAAAACATATGAACCGCCTCTTCAGGACATTTTGAAGCTCTTCCTTTTTTATTCAGGGCTTCTTCGACTATTTAGTTTTTCTGCTAATTTGCCTTTCGAGATAACTCCAAGAAGTCACCATTTTTACAAACAGTTCGATAAGATGTTTACGAATTTTTTGTTCTAGCCATTGTTGCAATAACTTTGCCTAACGTGAAGAAACTTGCAAGTGACGCTTGTTTTTGCGTATATTTCTCTTTTGGTGACTTTGATGTAGTTGGAAGATTTTATTGTAACCTTTATCTTTCTCATTAAAGAGCTTCTATAATTTTAGTGTGAAAGCAATGCAAGTTTGATGCATTTCTTTAACTAAGCTATTTTGATCGAAACTAGTTTTACTTCGCACAATTTTTACTATTGTCGTTTTATATCATACAATGAAACCCATAATGAATATCATCTGCAGGTTATTCTTGTGAGATATTCAAAACCAGGCTTTGTTTTGAGGTAATTCTATACCCCATTTTGAGTGTCTTTTGATATAAAAAATTAATTTTACTGAATAGTCTCTTTGAAATGTTATTAAAATTTAAATTCAGATTTGAGTCAGGCTGATGAGAACATTTTCACTCTCTCCGACTACAGCAATATTAAAATTGCTTCACTCCTACTCCAAAGGTCTGGTTGCAATGACATTGCTTTTTTGAACTCTTTAGTTGTATACTTCCACCTTATACATTCCCACTACCTTTGACTTATTTTCAAGTGATGTATATCGGGGTATGTCAGCCATTTAATTTTTATTGTGATCTGGTTTTATCTTCTCCAGTAAATATTGAGTAGGCTAGTGTCCATTTTCACACCCGATGTCTTATAAATACCAAATTAGATTTTGAAATTCGTAATGGGGTTGCCTATCTTAATTAATGCAGAGATTATTAAAATTGTTTTGAAATTAACTTTGTCTCATTAATTAACTAATTGTTGCTGAAAAAATATTTTTAGATATATATTTTGCATCTCAAAAATACAATAACAAATTTAGTAATAAACATACCGACATTCTTCACTCATCGTTCCTTTGGGGGCGTAGGCTAAAGTGAAATTTACATAACCTACCAAATTCCAATTGTATTCGTATTTATACAAAAGCCGAGGAATGAAGCGGATGTGAAGGCATCAGAAACCCTGCAAAAGAAAAAATGGTTAGATTTAGGAGCAGGTAATGAAGCTTCTTATGGAAGTGGGGAGTGGGGAGCTCTCGAAAACAATGAACTAAAAAATATTTACATCCTACAAGAATACCGTATAAAAATTATGATCTTATTTTCAAAGCTATTGATATTACAATACATTTTTTTTATTATAAGTAATTAATTCAAAATAAAATAAAAGAAAACAATTTTTACATTAAATTTAAAAGGTATTCAAATAATTACACATGTTAATTCAAATATTACTGAAATAACTAATTATTTTATATAAAATATTTAACATTACTCAGACGTGTATTAAATCTCCTAGTAATACTATTATATTACTCCACCATGATAAAATCTTTTCTAGTAAAAATAAGTTTTAAGAGTATCCTGCCAGTTTTCTTGCCCATCACGATTAAAAGTTTGAAACCAATGATAAATATATAACAAAATATGTACATAAAGATAAAGTGTAAGTGTAAGTGTAAGTGTAAGCCTATAAAGGAATTTAAATCATTCACGCCAGCACACTAAACAATGTCAAAGTAAAAAAGAATATTTATATTTTTTATATTAAATATTCACAATGTGCTAGCATGCTATTCAAAATTAAAAATGACAATTTCGATATCACAATATTAATTTAAAACCTAGGTCTACCCTTTTAAGCAGAGTTGACGGTGCACTGGAATTTTTAGCACCGCACCAGAAGGAGCAAACCACGCACCGCACCGCCAGTCATTTTTCACACTTCTCCGTACCTCCAAAATTGGATGCCCACCGCACCATGACACTGATATTGTGTGTCGGGCAGCACCGGCACCTCTGTCTATTATTATGTATTATAATACATATACATTATGTAATGTAATGTAATATTAATTGTTATAATAGAACTACTCAAATTTTTAGTATTAAAATTATTACTTTTATGAAAAGTATTAATCCTATTTTTTAATATTTTCATGATTTCTATAATATTCTAAACGTAGGAATGAAAATTATTATATTTATTTTTTTAATCAAAATTAATGATTAAATATTGTCGTATTGAAAGTAAACCTTACCTTACCTAACCTAACTTAACCTAACCTAACTTAACCTAACCGAATAGATCTATGATGCTATTAGCTATTATTATTTGCTTTGTCGCTGTTTTATTCTCCTAAAATAAATAAATTAGATACATTTTTTTCAATTTGAAATTTCCAAGGTGATTTTTTTTTTTAAGTGTCACTCTAATTAAATTTCAAAATAATATAAATAGGAATTATGTATCAAATATAAAGCCTAAACAATTACGTATGGTGATATCAAGGTTTTGCAAATATATACTTCATATATTTAAAAATATGTGATTATAACTTACTTTTTATTAACTAAGGTACAATTCTAATATAAACTTACATTACTTATAACTGCTAAGTGCGCCATAAAATCTAAAATAGTGAACCAAATTCCAATATTTTGGGCTCTTTCTGCTACAGGACGACGAGTTTCACACACGAATTTTTTGGCATCTAAACGAATCTCAACCCAGTTGTTGAGAAGAGCAAAAAGAGGAGCCAGTGGAAAAGCAGCCACGAAGATGGTCAGAAAACCAAATTGTAAAACTAAATATATATATATATATATATATATATATATATATATATATATATATATAATATATATATATTATATATATATATATATATATATATATATATATATATATATATATATATATATATATATATATATAAGTTCACACTTCACGGGCAGTGCCCTATTTTAGGAGGGCAACTACTCTAGGTAATATCTACCTAGGCTCCGGAAGAGAGATCTTATCCGTGCCCTGTGACATGCGACTATTAGGAAATAATGATGATGATTCAGCAGTTTTTCCAGACATATTAAAGCATTAACATTGGAACATTAAAAAAATAAGAAAGAATACAAAGCCATATTGGCCTATCAAAGCCCCTCCAATCCTTAGCTTTTAGGTCATCAATCCCATCATCTTAAAAGTTAAAAGTTATAAAAGTTGAAAGTTAAAAAAGTTAAAAGTTAAAAATTTGAAAGTTAAGTTAAAAAAGTTAAAAATTAAAAGCTAAAAAATTTAAATTTAAAAAGTAAAAAGTTAAGAAAGTTAAGAAAGTTAAAAGAGTTAAAAGTTAAAAAAAGTTAAAATTCAGAGAATAAAACCAAATTAAACATACAATCCAGGAAGAGAATAAAAAGAAGTATTTAAATACCAAGAATAAATAAATCTGTGAGAAGTATGTATCTATAAATCTGTTTTAAAAGTATGTATCTAATAAAATCCATGAAAATTAATTAAGTAACCTATCTAATAATACCGTGAAAAGCATGTATCTAATAAATTTATGAAAAGTACGTATCTAATAAAATCCATGAAAATTAATTAAGTAGCCTATCTAATAATACCGTGAAAAGCATGTATCTAATAAATATAAGAAAAATATGTATCTAATAAAATCCATGAAAAGTATTTAAGTTTCGTATCAATTAATACCGAGAAAAGCATGTATCTAATAAATTTTTGAAAAGTACGTATCTAATAAAATCCATGAAAATTAATTAAGTAGCCTATCTAATAATACCGTGAAAAGCATGTATCTAATAAATTTATGAAAAGTACGTATCTAATAAAATCTATGCAAATTAATTAAGTAGCCTATCTAATAATACCGTGAAAAGCATGTATCTAATAAATTTATGAAAAGTACGTATCTAATAAAATCCATGAAAATTAATTAAGTAACCTATCTAATAATACCGTGAAAAGCATGTATCTAATAAATTTATGAAAAGTACGTATCTAATAAAATCCATGAAAATTAATTAAGTAGCCTGTCTAATAATACCGTGAAAAGCATGTATCTAATAAATTTATGAAAAGTACGTATCTAATAAAATCCATGAAAATTAATTAAGTAGCCTGTCTAATAATACCGTGAAAAGCATGTATCTAATAAATTTATGAAAAGTACGTATCTAATAAAATCCATGAAAATTAATTAAGTAGCGTATCTAATAATACCGAGAAAAGCATGTATCTAATAAATTTTTGAAAAGTACGTATCTAATAAAATCCATGAAAATTAATTAAGTAGCCTGTCTAATAATACCGTGAAAAGCATGTATCTAATAAATATAAGAAAAGTATGTATCTA
>JABUQX010117051.1:10000-13924 GCA_015478945.1 Trachelipus rathkii
AATAATCATAATAATAATAATGAATAAAATAATAAAATAATCATAATAATAATAATATATTAATAATAATAATAATAATAATAATAATAATAAAATAATAAAATAATAATAATAATAAAAATAATAGGGTTTATTTATTATGCATTCTTTCAATCTCAGCTAACAAATGCTTTAAAAAATGTTTGTTTGGTTTTTCCAATTCCAGTCATAGTACTTATTATTTTAAGTTAAAATGAGAATTTTGCTTCAAATAATTTTAATACAATATCGTACTATGGTTATCAATCTCAAATAAAATTTTAAATTTGTACAAATTGCAAAATGTTAATTATTCAATTGTGCGGTTAGAAAGTATTTAATGACATACGTTAATTTTAAAATATATTTAAAATAAACAATTATTATAAAATATCTATATACACATATATATATATATATAATATATATATATATATATATATATATAATATATATATATATATATATATATATATATATATCTATATAAGGTATGATGATATGTTAGTTAATATTAATAATATATATATATATATAATATATTAGTATATATTATATATTGTATCTTAAAATCAGTAAATTATTATTATTATTAATATATATTATTATATTAATTATTATTATTATTATTATTATTATTAATGTATATATTATTAATATTATTATTATTATAAAGAATTCTTGAAAAAAAATTACTTCTCTAGTTATTAACTCACTCTTCATTACGTGATAACGCTAATATAATGATGTATAATGGCCAGGATATCTCAAACAAATCTACCCCTTGAAGAAGGCGGATGTAGAAGATCGATGAGTGAATTCAAACAATTGAAATATGAACACCTTGAACTGTCAGGTTGTCCTCAATACTCAGTTTGTGTTGTGGCATTTCTTAATATATATAATATATATGATATATAGTATATATATTATATATTATATATATATAATTATACTATTATATTTAATAATTATATATAGATACTATAGTAGTTAGTATAGCGTATATCATATACTGTGCAAAGCACGAGGTGTGTATTATATATAGTTATTATATTATGTATATTATATATATATATATCAGTTCTTGTATTGGTAAGCCAGTGTTGTCCAAACACTAAGTAATACTAGTATTTAATACTTAATACAAAGCTGATCATACCTTTTATTTAGACCGTTTTCGATTTTTTGTCATTTTAGTGTGAGTAGTCGAGCTATTATCCGGCTGATGCGTGACATCATTGGAGTGTAATACGAAATTGCCGCCTCGGCGCATGGTCGCGCCATGCTGTTTATCTAGGCTGACGAAGGTGTTACGATACATATTAGCTAAGTGGAGATATCACGCTGGATCTCTGATAGTGATGGTTACACAGTTAAAAGTCATTTAGCTTACAAAACAATCGGAGTCAGCTGTTGTGATGGAGCACGTGGTTTTGGAATAAACAGAAATCAAAAAATAACAAATTACAAATAACAAATTACAAATTATATATAACTGATCAACTATTGTGATAGAGTTTATCGATTTGGAAGAAAAGTTAGATTTAAAGCTAATTTTATTACAAATGATATCACGGAGATCCGTCAATTCAAACGAACTACTACGCCGCAATCTTATCTGTTTACATTTTTTCGTTAAGAATGTGCTTAAGTTCCGTAACATGGAAATATGCAAACCTTACAGAATTAAGAGAAATTCCTTACGTTTGTGTGAGCATATATTTCAGCGATTTTGCACGGTGCTAAGGACTTGTGGATCAAAAAGAACGAAACAGCAAACTCGATGGCATTGTCTTTACGTTTCGTAGCAGCAAATACATAACGAAAAGGGTTTTAGAGTGCAAACTAGGTATCCTCATTTCTGTTTTTAAATACAGCGTAGTTGTACAGAGACGGTCGGTTGATGGCTTATTATGAGAAACTTCATACAAGCATCGATTAAAAATAATTTAAACCCTAAAGGAAATAGCGACAGAAAAGGAGAATAGTTGTAGGTGGTGATCAAATTACCGGAAGAAATGGGAATTAGAGAAGATCCCGTAGAATATGAAGTGTACGGAGCGATGTGGACAACAACGTTGGTATGCATTTCAAAGAGGTAACAATGGCAAGAAGAAAAATTACCACTAATTACCATAAAGAATAGTACTCGCATATACTGCGGTCTGAGTGAGTGAGGTCACCTATATCTGCTTTTTACATTATTGGAACCGTGGCTTGTGTAGGATAGGTCAGTGTGTGTTTACGATGCATAGGGGAGTTGCGATGTGCCGGAATCATTCGCCCCAGCTATCAGGGATGGAATCACATAGTGCCGTTGGCTCGGCTTGTTAGAGGTTTGAATATATGTGGTTTTAGTCTTTAAACAGCCTATTTTAAGTATAAATAGTGAGAGGCGACTCACAATTGAAAGCACACTGAGATGAAGAACTATAGTCCGCAGAAACACACTAGTCCGAACTATATTTTCAGATCGTGGCGGCTTCTGCCAATGAAAACTTATGCAATGATAAATCTAAGTAGGGATTTTGAGCCGCTTGGTCTTTAGTGGAGGAGTCACTGTGGCCCTTAGGCTAAAAAGTTTGGAGACCCTTGTAGTTACGTCATCATACTTTAACAATGGTAATTGCGTGGAGTATTCCGTTGAGTTAATTGATAAATACTTTGTAATTGAAACTAATTAAATCAATTAATTGTACAAATAATGGGTATCAAGAAAATTATGCAAACGTTTTTTCCTTATTAATTTTCGTACATTTTATGTTTATAAAGTTTCAATCAAAAATAATAAAAAATAAGCTACGAATGAGACGAATAGAATTATTGAAAACACGACTCATGAATTATTATATAGGTCAATGAAGATAACGCTCCTTTATTTTTTTTTAACGATTAGCAATACATCGATAACATTATTATTTTTTCGATAATCGATAGTTTTTTTAAACGTCAGATACAATAAAAAAAAATTTAATAAGAGAATGAAATTAACACTAGCGCAATGCATTATAATATATTGATTAGGTTATAGTAGCGTAATAATATGGATACGAGTATATATAATATATATATATATAAGTATATAATATATAGTATATAATATAATTGATATAATATATATATATATAATAAGTATACGAAGTATATTTCAGTATGCATGAGGGTAGTGGATTGATAGTATTATGCGACCGTCAATATATTATATATACGATAATAATGGGTAGATTATGATTAGTATGATATGTGATGTTTGAGTACCTAATACAATTACTTAATACTGATTGAAGTGTATATATATAATATTATATATATAATATATATTATATAATATATATATATATATATAGATATATAGTATATATAATATATAATATATATTAATATATATATATTATATTAAGTATAAGTGCTCTATATGATCGTGGAGTCAGTATGTTGAAATAGAGTAGATCGTATTGATCAGTATCGATTATTATTAGTAGTAGAAAGCCGTTCAATCCATCTAGGTTAGTTGTAGGTTACGATTAATACGAATCCAATCTAGGTTAGGTTAGGTTTACGGACAACCTGAAATCCACTAGGTTGGATCCAGGTTACGGCATCGAGTCGGAGTCCAGTATACGGTTAGGGATGAGTTGCGTTGTCAGGTTCTCCGAGGTTCTAGGTGTCCCGCTTGAGTAGAGTTCAGTTGTTAATTGGATGAATGGATATTGTTAAGTATGAACGTCACAATGATTTTACTTGTGAAGCTGGCGCATAACTTTACAAAACTTGTATCCATAACCTGTAAACAGTCAGGGCCTGAAACGCGAAACCTACCTGAATGGAGTCGAAGCGACATGCCGGAGTTAGCCTAAGACGCTAACCTAGATGGATCTAACATGATGGCTCCGGTAAGCCTAG
>JABUQX010117052.1:0-22341 GCA_015478945.1 Trachelipus rathkii
GTAAGTAGTAACAATAGTGGCTATACTAAGCAACTGAACCCTGTGAGTAGACTAACCTATAATCTTCTACTATTTCCATTGATGATTTATTATTTATATAACCTATTTAGTTATGTACACACTTGTTTCTTCTATTTCGTACTACTCACCACTATCTTTAATCCAACTTGATACCACTCTCCATACATACACATTTAGCAATAATATTATAACTTTTTTTATCTCACTTTATGTGGGGTAACCTTTATACAAAAGCTTTAACTAAAGTCTAAAATATAACAATTATTACTACCTGGATTTCTATCTTGGTCGATGTAGTCCATGTCAAGTATATATGATATATTTCGCTATAAATTCTAATAAGGATTTTGTTATAACTACATGACTAGTATTATCCTTTAATCTGTAAAACCTAGGCTGGGAGTCATACATATACCTTTAATTCTTCTAAATATTTCTCTATATGACCTTTATATATATTTTTCCAGTAATAAATATTTATATACCAATGAGATGTTAAGTATATTATATGAATAATCTTCTTATTATTTCGTCAATCTTCCTTTTATATTTGCTTTTAAAATGGGCCGTAAATATAATCATGTATATAATTCCTAATAAATTTATTTCCATAGTCACCAATGCCAAACACTCTAATAAATGCTATATATATATAGATTAGCTTATTTAAAATCAAATACAGTGCATTTTAGACTAATGTCATGTGATACTTATTTATAATATAATACCTATCTCTTTACAAGATTCTATATACCATATATACTATATAATAATCAGGTAGACCTGCAGGTTTACTTGGGTCAATATGATCTAAAAAAACGTTTTTAATATTCTTTTATAATCAAAATCAAAATTTACAAATTACCTGTATATAAGTATATCCTTATTTTTAAGCACCTATCCTTTAAGAACTTAATTAGTTTACTCCAATACTATATTTATCTAATCTTTATCCTCAGTAATTCGCTGAGCTAATAGATGGAGCATTAAGATTTACTTCTCTATCTGTATCATGAACAACTATATTTTCATCAAATTTTAATTGACGACGCAGGTGAGTGGATCCGTGATTCGAGTATGACAGTATTGAAATTTAGTGAAGAGAAGGAAGAGAGAGAAGATAAGAACGATTGATGATCGAGTATGTTGATCTGAAGTTGTAGAGAGAGCGATTTCTACGAAGATTATAGATAATAATTCTGAAGTTTATTCTATGATGTGTTGCTTTCATTATTGATTGTGAGTTATAAGTATATCAATTTCTATATTATTTACTATATATTTATTATATATATATTCTAAATCTATATATTCCCTTATTACTACTTATATAATTTGACTAATAAGTTTAAACATCTAACGCTTTTAATTATTTTCTCTTATCTATCTTACTAATTCCATACCAATACTAGGTTAATTTTCCTCTTATTGCCTTATAAGCTCATATATTAGGGTTTTTAATCTATTTAACATACTTAGTGATACTGAATAATAGTTCATCATATTGAGGTATGGTTTATTGTGTCCTTCTTAATAATCACTATTAACAATATAGTAAGATAAGTAAAATATATATAAACTCTACACTAACTGCTTAGTTTATTTGATGGTGTTTCAATATTAACCTTTTTCTTGAATAATGGATTGTACAGCTACAGAGTCTGTTGTTTAGTATACTGCTTAAGGTATTGACTCACTTCATCACTTCCTGGTATGGGTATTGATAATCTATGAAAAAATGAGTTGAGAAGCGAGTGTATAGTAACGCAGCTGTACTTCCCACCTTATTACAAGAACTTGCTCCCTTTCTTACCTTACTCCTTTTTCTTCAATTTTATTTAATTTTCCCCTTCTTCTGGTTATTTATTTCCTTCTTCTTTAGGTATGATAGGTATTCACCTCTTATATATCTTTATACTGTGCTGCTTTCTGCTGTGTACCCACCATTTTATTATTAAGGTGTTAATATATAATACAATTATATATATATATAATATTCATGTTATAATGACTATAATTAATGTATTTCCTAGTGCTAACTCATATTATACCTTTTTACTCTGAATAACTTATATATGTTTTTGTGTAACTTATACTAATAACTTCTGTACTCGTAGGATAAATATACTAAATAGATATTAGATATTATTTTGCTACAATAATTATATATAAAAAAATACAATGTATTTTACATAGTAGGCTTTATTCATAATTTATATTATTACACATTATATATGAAAAAATTAATATAACCCATAAAATAACTTATAAAAATATGATAAATTAAATGTATTGTGTTGCATGTATTGATAATGGAGTACGTGTGATTGTCTGATATAGATGTTATATGTTTAGATATGTGTTTGAAGTGGCAGAAATAGAATATAGCTGGGTAAAGTCTAGTTTTTATTTAAATATCGTGTGTTCTACCTCCAACTCTGAATATTTGTGTTGAAAATTTCTTTTTCTGATGTTATAGTCCCAAACAAAATAACTAAGCACATACCGTGTATTAAGTATGGAGTGTGTGGGTGTGTGTCTGGTAGTGCCCACAGTCGTATTTCACGACTATAGATATGTATAGACGTTGGTCGTGGTACACATTCGGTTAAGAGGCTACTTTCTAGAATTGTCTTTACCATAGAGAGAAAACCATCTTTCAGGAGCCACTTTGCACTCCAATCTCAAGTAAAGCACGACAATGTGAGACGGGTTGATTGGTCGTTAATCGAACGCCTAGTGGAAGATTCTCGTCCCAACGACTAAGTTTTATAATCCATTTTGGTTGAATTCTAATAGTTTTATATACTTCCTCCGATAGAAAGCGTTTCACTTTCCTCTATCTCTACACTAGAAAATAAAATGATGTTTTCCTCTTCTATATAGTTTTACAAATACAATACTCTTCTATGTTTTATATTATCTAGTCTAGAAATTCTTTCTACCAACGCTTTTTGAAGTAGTCAAGCTACAAACTTTTTTATGGATGAGCGTTGATTTGTTATCATAGACAGAAATTTTTATAATTTAGTTTTTAGCAAATTTTTTTTATAATGCCCCATAGAATCTTCTTGTAACACCTATACTCAGAGTTAATTGGACATATTAAAAATGGCAACAAAGAAGTTTGATTTTTAGGAAAGTTGTAGTTATTTATTTTAAATAGAAGGGATCGGGAAACAGCGGAATATGGCGTCAGAAAATAGACTGAAGACAACACGCATTCGCTAATGAATTTTTATAAATTATGATAACTTATAGATATCGTTAATGAAACTTAAAGTTATATATTTAACAGGGATTTCATAATTTTTTATATATGATGGAGAGGTACATAATATATAGACTGTATAGCTGTATGAAGATGTGGACTTATTGACATTTTAATTAGTAGTTATTCACATACAATTTCCTGAGATATCATGTCCTGCATGTGTTTATTAAGTACGTTTTATTAAACGAAAAAAGAGATATATATACATATAGATATAAATATCTAGACATGACCAGAGGACACCTTGTCTTCTTCAAGGTTGATGGTATCTTTTATTCCTGTAGTCTGAAACCAAATTGATCACATAGGCGGGACCTGAACAGAAAAGACAATTACAATCAACTCATGAAAAGTTGTTCAAAGCAATGCATGGAACGACCTTATAACTGGAAAGACTCACTACATTAATTATATACGCTTAATCTTTAAAATCAGTGTCACACTATTCAATTGTCAGCAAAATCAATAATTAGAATACTAAAATCATTTACAAATCGCTTTCTTCTTTACCGACTATTTTAGACTATTTTCATTATAACTTTAAAACAAAAATCTCTAAGAACTTTCTGATAATAGTTCTAATGTTTAATCTTCTCTTTTGTGCAAGATTTCATATTATTTAAACTAAAAATCTAAATCTCTTTCTTATAAGTGCTATATGGTATAAATGATCTGAACTCTTTGATATTTTACTTAACTCACCTCTTTAAAAGGTAAAACAGTGATTTTTTTTTGATTGTCCATATATCTCTTACTCTATCTCTTTTTTTTTTGTGTAAAGCAATATATTTTCTTTCTTGTGAAATAAAATTTATTTTAGAATTTGTTGGCGTAAGGAAGTTGGATCTGCTTTGAAATATAACATTATATTGTTGTTTTAGTTGATATCACTCCTTGAGCTCTACTGTATTGGAAGAGTGGGACAAAGATAATGGTGAAATCCACTCTAGTTATTATAGAGTAAAATTTCATATTATTTATATTACTTTTTTTGTTTATCTATTAAATAAATATATTGTATCTAATAGGTTATTATTATATAGTTATTTTAAAGGCAAGAATTATTTATATATATACTCTGCTATATGATATAGATTTACTTAAATAATTATAAATACTTTGCATAATATTATTAGCGAACATACTTATTCTGTTTATAGAAGAGAATTTGTAATAAAAGAATTTTTTTCTCATATTATATATATACATTATATACTATATATATATATATATATATATATATATATATATATATATATATATATATATAGTATATATATAGGAATATAAATATATTATTCATAGTATACTCTCCCAGGTAGGGTTTTCACCTGTCAATTGTGAAACGCAGTTATTTTTGTTATATACTGGCTCCGAAACTCTGATCCTTAGAGATACGATACTGAAAACTAATTTCTCCGGCGGTAAATGGTCATATATGATGCTAGTCGTGTGAGCTATACACTCAAGCTACGGGGTTTCGACCTATTTATCAGTGGAGCTGAGAAGGCATCTTCTTCCATTTCGGAATTCTTGAACCTTGTTCTTCCCAGAGTTCTCTGAAAATCGTGTTTCTAGAGCGCCCAGTGAAGCGACACTTCTCGAATATACTAGGTGGTGAACAGTAGAGACAATAAGAACACTAAATGGCGGGTTGCATAAGCCCTGTCGACCCTAGGTATATTTTATTATATTGTTATTTTTAAAAGATATAATGGAGAGATTCCCTGCCCGCGTAATGTAAGCCAAGCGAAGTAGGTTTCTCTTTCATATGGACGATGTGTCGCTTATATAAAAAACATATAGTACCAGAATATTCTAGTGTAATTTTGTTTAATTAACATTATATGAATACTTGATGTTGATCAGACTTAAATTTTCTTTCAAATTAAAATAACCAATATGAGAGAATCGTAAAATAAGAGGAAAGAGGGGACAATACATCTCTGCGAAACGCTAATAACAGTATTAGATTCAGATCCCAACTTCTTAACTGAAGTATTTAGTAATTCATTAAAAAGATGGTGCTGCAGGTTATTACAACCAGCAAAATGTCTGGACTTTAGAAGCTCATAAGATTCCAAGCGCCGAAGTGAACCTGACATGAGGATTCAGAATTTCTACACACGGCAATTGTTGGACCTATCAATTACTGGTGTGGTCGCTTTTTTTGGATTATATTGAAGTACTGTCTTCTCGCTCTTTGGACGCTGAGGTTTATGGGCTCAAAGACACCATAGTTTTTGGAGGTTCAACATGGATTCTCTACTTGTAGGAATTACAACAGTCCTGTAATTTACATTATATCACTGCTTATTTCTGAAAGGTCTCTGTGGGTGGGCCAAATTATTTGGCCACGAAGAGATGCATCATTTCTAGCTTCTTCCCTTCCGTTTTGGGTGCAATTTTCTGATAATCAGCTGTTTACAGCTTAATTCCCAAACTGAACTCATCCCATATGCACAGATTTGACCATGACTATTACCACACTTAGGTTATAGGTTCCTGTATGTGTCTTTTTAAACTTTTCGTTGAGGGCAGCTCTTGCATGTACATGTCCATTTCGCCTAAATGTATAACATTTATTTTTTTGAAACATAAGTCGTCCGCAACATGTCCTCTCTTTCCAGAAAACCGACAACTGGATCTTTAAACAACAGTCCTCCAATACAGCCAATGGCCATGGCTTCTTACAGTAATTAAATCTTTGAGGCAGAACCAGTGCAGTAATTTATAACAGTAGGTGTGTCGAAGTATACGATCATGCTGGTTTATCTGCAGTGGTCAACGAGGTCAACAGGAAATTCCAGTTGGAATTGTGGTCAATTGTGACAGATTTTGAACATAAGTTGGGTTACCAAAACGAGTACCGTGAAAAACTCTCGGAAGGTTGAGGAAACTGGGAACCTCCGCTGGATACAGTATATCCTGGGTAGGTTAGTGCGGGGAAAGGCCAAGCGGGGCCCAACTGATGGTGGAACCGTATATCGTAATGACTGATGAGAAGCAGAGGGTACCACCCAGGAGTCAGTCTATAAACCTCCGGTTTGAGTGATCATCCGAATTTTTTTTACTTGGTAGATTCCACGATCCTCCACTTGTTTTCTTCTGATAAGAGTTTATACGCAGAAAATAATTTTGTCGTCGATTAACTACTGACTAATTTATCCGCAAGAAAGGACCCAGCAAATATAGTCCAAGAGAGACAACTTCGACAAACCACTGTCAGTTAATGAGCTTTTTTAACTTTGAAATCTTCGATACAGATTGAGGTAGGTTTTTAATTAGCTTTTTTCTCTCACTACTTTCATGGTGGCTCACATCTGATACCCGGCACAAGCTTTATTTTCTGCCACCGTACTGAACCGCGAGCAATAAAGTAGGTATAAATAAAGTCCTCCTTGGATGGACTAATAGATGCAGCATTAAAAGGTGTCATCTATATCACTTTTGGTTTGTTTCCTTAGGTATCCCAATACCAATCCATAGTTCTTTCTTTACTCAACTTTTGTCATTAACAGCGTGTTTGCTCATTCCGCTATTTCAATATCAGCACATCGTAACTTGCTTGATGGATACCTCAGATCAATCCCCAATATGTTCGCCACCCTAATACGGTCATGTCATAGATCAGTGACTTAGACTATGGAGATAAGGTCGCTGTAGCGCAATGCGTATTCCTCAAATCTCTTTAGAATAGTGGTGTTGGGAGAAAGCGTTTCCCTCAGATTTCAAAACGCAAAACAGTACTTGCTGATCGAGGGATCATTTTCTTTTGATTTGTTGCACTGTCTGTTGCTTTCCCCTATCTATTTAGCTCAGGTTGGCTAGGTAATGAAGCTTGTCAATCGCATAGAGATAATCTTTGTACCCTGATCCTTTTAGACATACTAAAGAACAGAATTTTTTAATCCTGTGAAGAACATTATTCGTATTACATATACCCACCGTTCCTGAGTAATGCGGGTTTCTGGCAATGGGGCTAGTCACCGATTGATGTGTTTGTTGAAAAAACTCCTCACCATTGACAATTGGTAACACCACAGTAATACAGATGCAACATGGTGGGTGGATGGACACTTAGGATGTCGGATTTGTAAATTACAGCATCTCAGGCTGCACGCCACCAAGAAGGCTTGCCATTACAGAGACTTCTTCGCCGGCAGATTTTCTAATTGGGATTACAGTTAAGCTTGTTACTGACGGTGATGGGATGTACTGTAACGAGGAGGGTACATCGGACTATGATGTAAGGTGATGGGCTTAACAGTGTTTTCACACCGCCTCAAATTAATAGACGCCTTCACGCTAGTAGGTCAGAACCGTTGGGACGGTGCTGAAACGATATGGCAGATGTATCATCTAGAGGTTTTGCATCTGTTGGGTTGCTCCATATCAAAATCCTGATGAAATCTGAAGTGGTAAACCGCAGGCAAGTGAAGATTATATCTCACCGAGACCGTAGCTTTTTAGCCTTCGCCATGGTTTTACACAGTATTAGAAGCGTGATTGACTCGTCGGCTTATTCTTTACTGTCCATTTTTCAAATTTCTATGTGAATTGGGACACATTGAGGATGGGTTGATGATATTAATTTTAAGACTTATAACGTACAGGATTAAAGTATATAAAATCTTGTTTTAATTTAGGTGATATTTGTGTCTTTTAGTGATTTTTTAGGAGATGTAGTATTCAGTAAGTTATGAGATCGTCGTCAAATATATAAGTTCCCATAAAGATAGACAACATTATAATGCGACGTGTATCGTCTGACGGTGATTAAAAATATAGAATAAAGAAAAGAGAAAAGGCAGCAGACAAGTAACAGGTACCTCAAAGAAAAGAGAGAACTACGCTCAGCTACCATTTAAAGTGATATATCGTGGTAATTTGCACTGTGTGTGATTAGATGATTGGTGAAGAGAAAGATACACAGAAAACAAAAATTATATACGACTCGACAACTTAAAGAATTATAATGGTTCATATAATGAAAGGTGATCCATGAGAGAATAAATAGCTCACCTGCAATGGAGATTGAAGAAGGCTTCATGTTGTTAATGGGGTGAATCTATTACTAGCGGAGGAATAGAGATTTTACATTTATATATTTATAACTTCACTTCCCCTGTCCTCTAAGTATGAGCTCGCACTTGCGTTATCTATATAACAGCCTATTTTCGATTGGAAAACGCACACAAACATCATCGTGTGTATCTGTGCCTCCTTTCCAGTAACTGTCTGAATGAGAATGATATATCTTGTATTTTCCTGATTTCTGGCTATCTCACGCGATCTAGTACGCAGGATTTTCTTCTACTACACAGACATGTAATAAGAAAATAATTAAGTCTTGGAATAAGGCCAAAAGGAATTATTAAAGGAACAAATATGATTGAGCAAGGTCAAAACGAAGGGGAATTGTATAATTCCTTACCTACAATACATTGGATCATAACAACTTTTTGTTTAGACCTCGAGGCAGAGATTTGCGCCACGCTTGGAGTAAATAAATGCATTAGACGAAGTAAGTTTGGATAATGTGTAGTAAATCACAGAGAGATTTTGATTTTTTATTTCTTTTTTATCATATTTATTTGGAGTTCATATCTATATTATATGATATATTATTAGTATATATATTATTATACTACTACTATTATATATATATATGAGATAGTAATAATAATTTTTTTTGGTTATGAGTGATTGAAAACTAATGTTACTATCTATTACTTTGTAAAGGAGTTGTTGAAATTGAAAGGTATATAGATGATGGAGTAAGTGTGCAGTATAACAGTGGTGGTAATTATCATCTGGTACTCAGTTATATAGATTAAGGGAGCTATTATATATGATATTATAGTATTATATATATATGTATAGTGATATAGTATAGTATATATGTATAGGAAGACAAAGAATGAGTCTGATAAGAGGTCAATCAGAAATCTTGGGTCGTGTCAGAATGTTTACAAAATTGTATTGATTAGAATAGTTTTACTAATTGGTTTTATTCTACTATCTTCGTATGAGTTGTGAAATTATAGGTTTAACATAAGTACAACCAACTTAGGATAACCTAGGTGGGAATCCGTAACCTTCTGATGTCATGGTGGTGTTCTAGATCGTTAGTCGTTGTACCGGATTCCTGATTCGTCTCAGGATCTGTCCAGCCGGATGGCACAATCACAACTGATACCAACGATACCTCCACGATCACTCCCAGACCAATCGTTTCATATTTCTCGTTTTTATATAGTAGTAGTCACCTAGGCCTGATACAGCCACCGATTTCATACAATAATTCGCCCTTAAATCCTTTCATATACCAAGACCATTCGTCAGTGAATTCCTGTGGTTCATCAACGATATGGATAGCAAAATTTTGACATATGAGTATATAATTTTTTGTTTTATATATATATGCTACTTATTTAGTATACACTAAATAAGCATATCCGTATGTCTTGGTTTCTAATACTAGAAAGAATTATGGATAGTTTTTCTTTTTATATCCTTTCTATTTTCTAAGATTCATAATGTTGAGAATAAATTAAGCGTAGTACACTTTTATATGGTATATCTATAAATAATAAATAATAAATTTATCAAGTTAGTTTCAGGGAGGTCATAAACTTCAACCATTTACTTTCCCACTGTCTCACTACACACTAATAAGGGAACAATGGAAAGAAAGTAAAGGTTTTCTTAGTTAAGTGATAAAAATTGCTTCAAAAACAAAAAGGGGTGTTAGTAAGAAATCACCTTTATGATTTCTTTTAGGTAGAGCTGAATTAGGATTTTTGTTTATACACAGTGGATTCTCCGATACTCAGTTGTGTTCTCCAAAAGTGTATTAGCCAGTCCCTGACTTGGACCTACAAGTAAGAATAAACCTAATTATAATTAACTATAACCTATTAAGCTTGTTTATACTTCAAGAGAAAAATAAACTAACTTTATATATATATATATGTTACCTCTGGCCCTGGGTAATACCAGAGGTGGTATATGGAATGGAGCAAGGTAGACAGGGTAATCCTCAAGACTGTGGTGCTTGAGTATGTGATAAAAAAAACAGAGATACACTTAGATGAAAAATCTGGAGGATGATAATATTCCTGTCCAATCACAGCTCTATAAAAAATAACAAAAGTCTATACTCACAACTGAATGTTCCCATTGTTCCTTTAGATCAGTATTGCAAAAATAAAATATAACTCATACCATTCGTTTGTTATTAATAAATTTTAAACAATCATGTGAAAAAAAAATCCTCTTGATTGGTGATGAGAAATATCTAATTAGACTTGAATTAGATCGATACTATTGCTTGATTAACAACTACTTAGAACTGTAAGAAAGGAAAAGAAGAATACCAATACAAATATAGTTGCTATTACAATATATAATGTGTACACCCAAAACCTTCAGTCAACTAGAAATTATAAAAGATGTCAATCTATTGCATCATAAGACTGTGTGTTTCTATCAACCGCATAGTGCACACTTATCAACTAGGAGGGTTATCGTGCACATCAATATAATTTTTAGACAAATTTCGAGTTGAGACTGGTCGCATGGTAAATAGTAACAGAACACACAATAATAAGGACTAGACATCGCTATCCACGATCTATCATCACCCACAGTTCTAAGATTATTAATTAACATCATACTGGGGTAACTAACCCAATATGAAGACAACCCTTGCGTTAAAACTGGGAGTTTGTCAAAAATGGGTAAGCTAAATACCTATGTCTCTACTAGGATATGACCAGTGAAGTTCGGATTTACCAATATAAAAAAAAGATATACTAGAAGATATAGTGATACTATACGAGGATGTTTCAGAGATGACTTCATTATAAATGAGAACAAAACTATATAGGGATCATATAATTATATCGTCTCTTGATAGATACGAACAAGCAAAATGTGTGGAGTACACGTAAACATATGATCGAATGATACACATCGTTGAATCTATCACACACATAATGAGGAGACCCGAATAGTAGTGTAAATTGGTCTTAAAGAGTTATGGATAGTTGTGACCATTATCCGCTTAATTTATATTATTAGTTGATAGCATTTGGTATGATCTACTAAAGTACTAAAATGACCTATAGGTTACAACTTTTTCTAGCATTATAAAGCTAATTAAATTTTAAATTTGATTTATGAGAATAAAATATAGCATCATGATATTACTATAAGTGTTAAGGAAATGAATAAAACGCTGCATTTTAATTAAAACATCTTGTTTACCGCTTCTCAATATACCTTTTTGTATAATGTTTTTAGGGTGCGTATTAATTATTTAGAGTATAACAAAAGTAAAATGTTTATTTATATTATAAATCCCGACTCTTTAAGTATATCTATTACAACTTTTATTAGACACTATATTTAACTTAGTACTTAGAATATGAAGAATACCTACATAACTACTGATTATTGTAAATGTTCACTACATTATCTTTATTATTGAAAAATCTTTATCATTTACAGATTATCCTGACATTATCTTATATATATAAAGCTTTACATTTTGTTATAATTTTTTATATTATAAGTAGAGCAAGTTCCAAATATCTGTAGTTATATGATATTGTTTATGAAATTTCTTTAGCAGCTTAGAAGATTGATATATTTATTCTTAATTACTTTTTATATTATATATATTTATTGTTTATGGATAATCTTATTCTTGAAAAGTTATTTATTATATTAAAATTCGATAATATATTTTAATATTGTGGACATACTGTTGTGATTTAATTATTATGCCTTTCAGTTAAATCCAACTATATTGATCCTATTATACAACCAGAAAGTAAAAATGTAGATTTGAAAAGTAAGAATTTGTACTAGTATATAACCAATTGAATAATTTATTAGTATAATAATGAATTTCATTTACTTATTTTACTATCATATTAAAATCCTTTACCACAAATTATTTGTTTCCATTGTAACGAACATACAAGAAAGTAGTGCTGTAGAAAATTTCAATTTTTTTAATAGAGAGTATGAATAGTTATGATGATTTATATAATATAAATTGAGGACATGTAGTCATTCAATTTTATGCATGTGTCTTTAGTGATATATATGTATCTTTTTATGGACCACCTTACACTTTGAATGATTTCATGAAAATTATTATCTTATTAATCTACATATATAATATATGGTTTTATGTATCTCTTCAAGATGATCCAGTAAAAGGTTATGATGCCTATAATCTATATTTTTGAACACCTTTCTTTGGTTTTACTCTTGGTTAGATTAATGTATTGTTCCCCAATTGAGCGCACTAGGTACTTGCATTAAACAGAATCAAGGAGATTCTAGCCCTCATTCGAAGACAAGTGTAAGCTTAAATGGCTATAGGTGAGATATCATATACTAGGATCAGGCAAGTAGGATGAAAGGCATGCACTGGGGTCACTGTTGAGTCCAATGTGCTCATTAGAATTTAAGATCAGCTGCTCTCATGGGATTATATTTGAACCTATTATATAACAACACTGGGTGAGGGTAATATGGCGAAGCCCATTATACAGAAAAAAAATTGGGTGAAGTTACTCCAATGTAAGAATCATAGTAAACTTTAAACAAATTAAAATAGAACAGCAGCTTGTGAGGTCTGTTACCTCACAATTATATAAAGACCCAGCAATCTAGTGAGGGTCCTTAACTCACCTAATTATTAAGAATAATAGCAAACAGTGAGGTATAAAGTTTGACCCCACCAATTATATAAGAAAAGCATACTACAGTGATTCACTAGAGACCCACTATAAAAAAAAAGAAACTGAAAATAATTAAGGTAACACAACGTGAGGTTATCAGGTTGGCCAGCTCAGATAAGAAGAATAAACCAAAATAAACTAGGAGATGTTCTCTAATTTGAAGTTTAGTATGTATAACATTCGTCCTATACTATACAAAAGCACAAAATCTCATAAAGTTATACACACATATATAGGTGTACACTGCACAATCACAAAGTTTTTTCTACACATACGGTCAATAATTCTCTTTCGAGTGCTATACACTCAGATGTGTATCTAATAAAAAATTTAAAGTTATAAAATAGTAAAGTATATTAATATATAAATTATAATATATACTTAAATAATATCCATGTATATATACCTATGTATAATATATATTATAATTAATATAATAACTTATAGTATATTAATATTAATAGATATAATTATATATATCTATCTATATTATATATTAAACAAGATATAAATAATATTTCTGAAGCACACTTATAATTTTATACTATTATTTTTTATTAAATGTGATTTGAAACCTATATTGATGAATTTACTTTATATAGAATATATAGATGAAATTTACAAAGGGTTAAAGACTAACTATTTATATATATAATACAATAATTAAGAAATAATTATTATTAAGTAGAAAAAAAAATATATTGCCTAAAAATACAAAATATAATAGATTATTTATTAACAAAATAAAATAAATCTATTGTAATACCTTGATTATGATTTAAAAATCTTTGATCTTATTATTTCGATTAGCTTTTATCTGTATATTGACATATATATAATAAATTAAAATTATTATAATATATAAAAAAAATAATTATATATATTAATATTAATATAATAAATAATATATATATATAATCATATTAATATTTATATCTATATATAATTATAATATATATATTAATTAAATATTAATTTATATAAAATATACATATATATATAAAGATAATATATATTATTTATACTATATTAAATATATAATATATTATATATACTAATTATATATATTATAATAATACTTGTTCTCAATCCTAGGAAAGGTCATGGCCTTTCTAAGAAGCACCCTAACCTCGATACGTGTGTGACCATACGAGCAGAGGTTCTATGAGGTGTGTCACCATCGGCTAGGCGCATGAAATACCTAAATACAGCGAGAATTGTCAGGAAGTTATCCATTAGGCAAGTAGACTGAGGAATGCAGGTGTTTACCTCAAATATAAAGACATGTAACACTTGAGTTTTCTAGAATATTTGGCCAACGAACTGAAGAAGCATAGCTCAAACAGATAGGAGGGGTAACGCGAACGCCTCACCCACTACATTACAAAGCAAAAACACAAACGAGCGCGAGCACCGATCGACACCACTACAGCACGATAACTCATAGAAACTTACATTAATAATAATAGTAAATGCATAACTGTGGTGGACCAAACGTTAAACCTACAATATAAAGAACGCACTTGTGAGGTTCCACCTAACCCAATAATTATAATCAAGTCCACTGGGGAATATAACGTGATGAACCTACCATATCATATACGAACAAGCAACTAGGGTATACATCAGTAACTCATATACATAACATAAAATAAATCTAAGAAACGAAAATAATATGATCGGTACATGTAGTAGGTGTGTGTGTTGGTATGTGTGTATGTAAGTATAAATACTATATAGTATATTTATTTTTTGGAAAAAAAAGCAAAAATGACATTAAGAAAACAAAATTATTTGGCGAGACTCTACAAATTTTAAAAATCTATTATAGGCCAAAAAATTTTATATTGTTTTAATGTAAACAGATAGTTGGATGAGGCAAAGAAGTTGTTTTGTGTGTGTGTCTGTGCTTGTGTTTGTTTTGTGCCTGTGTGTGTTCCGAAATCAATGATTGAAACAAAGGATCATGAACACAAATAACAACTTTTTCTTCATACAATAAACCAAAAAAAGAAAAAAAGACAGAAAATAAGAAAAAATCCAAACCATAATAAAATTAATAATAAGTAGATATTCTGTTACTATTACGAATATATACTAAAAAGTACCTTTAAATATACTCATTACAGTTTTAGGCAGAGGGCTCACACATTTAACATTAATTATTATATTATATATTATATCTATAATTATTATACTAATATATTAATATATAAATTATATATATATATATATATATAGTATATTAATAATAATCATTATTTAAATATATATCTAATATTATATAACCAAATATAATATATATATATAATATATATTTAATATATATATATACTATAACAATATATATAATATATATAATATATAATTTATATTAATCTATAATAATATCAAAGGTGTTTGGATTTACTATTAAGTTATGGTAGGAAATCTACTTGGTAGACTATATCTTAGGGACAGAACTCATACTTAAGGCATATAGAGTAATTTGTTAATATATATCACTCCGGCCACTGACAACTAGTATTAGTATTCTAGCATTTTAGTCACCTAAAATCTTTATTATAAGATCTTAACTCTCTCTCTCTATACTCGAATTATTTACATGAATTATACTATTAATCTAAATATCTTACATTTATTATTCTCTCATATCGTTCCTGTACTAGGATTATCGTATGTGTTCTAGACAGAGGTTGTTCTAAAATACTTATATTCCCAGTATCGGGGGCAAGCATTAAAACAAGGCCTTATGTTCCCCTCACTGCGGCGAGCCATAATTTGAGGGGACACATACTGTAGCCGTGCCTATATCACGGCAATGGGTCTAATTAACTGGGGTTCCAGTCTAGCACTCCAACTTATATATAGCACTTAGGAGAATGAGCACGCTGCGACGAGGGCTAAGAGCCAGCTTAGTGATGCTTGGCGATTATACGCTTTTACGAAAACTTGTTCGAGTTTTACATATGTTGTTAATTTTTAAGGAATCTCAGAGCTACCTATGTTGTAGTTCATTGTCGCTTAATCCGCTCGATGTCAGGATATCATCGGGAAATGTTGGATAGACGCAGGCAATTGAAGTTCCGGAAGATCTTCCGAGAGAATTCCTCCACTAAGCTACCACTACCTATCAGAACGTCAGTCGGGAGGTTGTGTCAGAAGTCCTATGGCCCTGTGATACCTATATGGTTGTAGTGCTATAGATCTTAAGCCTATTATATTTTCATTATGAATAAATATACGCCTTTTTCACCCATACCGTTATTAATGTTATAATTCTATATTCTAAGTTGTTATATTTTTCTCATTTATTGAGTAGTTAGAAAGTTTGTGGGTCTAATTTATATATGAAAATGAACTCTATAAAAATAATACGTATATTATTTACTATGATATAATACTCAATAAGGCGATGCATACTACTAATCATGTCGTGAGTTTACTTGCCTTATGATTAACCCAGCTACTGGTAATATATATCATCACTAATTATTTTTAGACTAGTAATAGCGTTTCTGCTATATCATTCCTTCTACTCTTCAGTATGAAAAGTCAATACACGCATAGCCGAATATGTACCTTCATGGTTACAATATATAAAGAACCTCATATATCACGCTTTCCCAATATCATTTCTATATTATAATAATCCTATGAGTGTGCCAAATACGATTTATGGAGCTATCCGAAAAAGTGTCCCAGTCCTATGTGTTACTCATTGTTTAACATACCATTATGCTGCTTGCACCTCATACAGGACTATGTGACACTTGAACAATGTTATTACCCAATTATATTACTTAGTTCGTATCCTATTACCTTCAAAGCTTCTTTCTGAGCAAAGAGCGCTATATTACTTAGTCCATAGCTTACTTAGAAAATAAAGCTTTAGGAGTTGAATGAGGAATGAGGAATGGACCCACCAGTCAGGTTAATAATAAATGGGTCCCTTCTCGTTCCTACTACTACCCGTTATTAAATTAAAGTGATTAAGGATTCCAATTATTGTCATCATTAACAGTATTCTCAGGTAAGACCACTACTTTTTTCACATCACTGAATTGAACTTATGAATAACACATTTCAAAGGTTTTACAATATATAGAGCACAATTTATTCCTTATAAACAGAGAATAACGAAAGATTTAATACTGATCATTATTTACTTAGTAACCTACATTATTCCAGTATAGAAAGATTTTCCTTTAAATGTTAGCTCTTCTACCTATCTCAGTCAGGACTTAGTAACGCATAGCCTATACATATCGCTTGTTTAAGCATACCCATTATTCTACCATTTAAGGCGAATATAGGTGATTTACAAGCTACTAATAGTTCGTAAATATTAATATAAACGTTACTTCTATTAGGGTATATATATACCCAGACGTTGTTATTATAATGCTAGCTATTTTAGGGTCATTGCCCCGAAAATACTGTAATAGGATGAAGTGGATGAACATAATGCTCAAGTCTGCGGAGTATAGAATTTAGTTCATAAAACTCATCTAGTGATAACTCTAACGCCACATATTCATTGTCAATATAAAAATCTGTATGAGGATAACTATTACAATGTCATAATTCCTTAATAATGTACCGACATCTATTTGTCTAGTTTATTATTGAACAGGTAAGGATTTTATGGTAAGTTATGCTACCGTACATATTCTACATTATATATATATAAAAAATTGACCAGGAGAGATGCCATACACACGCACGGCTCAAAGACAAATATCTATCTAACAATTGAACAAGACATAATCCATTTATATGACTACTAAATGATACAGCATAGCCCCTGTCAATCCGCGTGTCAATTCCACGACTATTAATACTCTACATGTCTAAGTTGAATACTCTTCTACCAGTCATAAGTAGCGAGTCTCAGCCGTTACTAGTCAACCTTCCATCGCTGTATTTAGTTATAACATACTAATAACAATCTAAGATAAATTATTTTGAAGCAGTCAAACAGCCTTGATCTAAGCATGTTCATTAAAATATAACTTAAATTAAGAATCACTACATGATCATTAGTAATATATACGTGTACTAGTTTTCAACTAGCTAAAATATAATAATCATAAGTTGGTATTAATATTCACGCCCATTATGATAATAAAGTACTATGGTAGAGCATTTCTGGAAAGTTAACCATTTCTGCTATACTCATTCATATGAATGAGTTCACAAAACTACGCGTATGTAGACCTTAATTTATTATTAAGTCTCTATACTATACACAAAATTACATTTCTGTAAAGATGTATCATTATAAAACCGTTAAACAAAAGATTAAGTCATACAGGCTAATAGATTTAATCTTTCGCCTAAAATTGAGAATAACATCCGAATTTCTATAGCAAAACAACTGCTCCATGTATCTGCACGCGAGATGTAAAATATTTACAGTCAAAGACGCAAACAAGCTAATAAAAACATTATTCTGCGCACGAAAAAGATATGACAAGCTAACTGTTTAAAGAGGGGTACTACCAAACGAAATGCACATCTTTTATATGAAGGTCCGTTGAACCAGTTACTTGGCTTTACAAGTTAATTTGTCCAGTGTTATCAAAAATGGCTTTATCTCACGTGACACTATGCTTCATCAGCAACGTCTTTGCCACTGTATAGTTGCCTAGCTGTGATAGTTATATTCCAAGCTCTATACCGCATATTCTTCACCGTACTATACGAATTATCCTCTCAGATTATTCCTATACTACCAGTCACTTACCTTATTATAGACGGGATTAGATATGGATTATTATATATATGCTTCCCAAATTGGGCTAATGTGAAACCACTCTCTTTTATATGCTTCTTGAGCTTACCATAGAGAGCTGAATGAGAACTAGTTCAGAGCAAACACATGCAAGTGCTCAAAGTGGTTAGTATTGTTGGGTCTATGTAATGAAAGTATAGGAAAAATACAAGAGAGTTCATATAGATTTATATTCATAATATTATGCTATTTACAAGTCTATTTCCCATATCAATACACCTGATTGGACTATCCCTTAGCAAAATCTTACCAGACGATTAAGATAGAATAACTTTCGGTTAACGCTCAGAGACGATCCTCATATTGAGATCCTAATATTAATATGATAATTATTATTACAACTTATCCTATATACAATAAAAATTATATTTCTTTTAGGTGAGATAACATATATTCCTACTGACTGTCTCCTTAAGGAAACAGTTATCCATAAGTTCTCACCCCTAATTATCTGAATTACTGCTTGCTAGGCAAGAATGCTGACACTCGTTTTTTTTACAATATCCTTAAAACTTAGTAGATAATTTTGAGTTTGTTCTTATCCCGTAAGTGTAATATATACCAAAAGTCACATCATATAATACCAAGAGAACTATGGTTGTAACTCAACTTAGTTTAGTCATTTACATATTACTGAGCTAGACACACCAACCTAATGTAACTATAATGATAAGCATCTTCAGCCAAAACCGGTCGTATACTAACCAATTTAAATCACTGTTGTACTGTACTATTCCTACCCCTAGGATTTGTTATTTGCTTACGTCCCCATCAGTTACTAGAGACTACTTACACCGTATTCAGCCTATTTTACTCTTATATAAATGTAAATCTTATACTAAATCATTCCATAACATTTATCTCATACTTCAAAAATAGAACATAATGTCCTCAAAAAAGTACTCCTCTAATAAATTTTTTCATAATCATTTTGCTTGTCTTCTGAAATTCCTTCAATGAAATTGTCCGTTGTAGCTACTCTAACTAAATTTATAGAGAGGTCTTGTTCTAGCTATATATACACTAATAATATATACTATAATAACATTATTATATTACCAATAAGTGCACTATGTTTGTATTGGAATGTCAGCTATGTTATCTAGCGACTATTTTTCAACCGTCGAAATTTAATATAAATATTGCCACGCTACTTACTATAGAAATAGTGATGAACAATTAGAGGTGGAGGCGCCAGAGAATACTATCATTATCATTAAATTGTAATATTATTCTAATTATCCTAATCCCTCTCAAATCTTAGATTTCCATAGCAGTTAATACAAGCACGAAAATCAATGTCCACCCGACACGTCACTGTCTTGTCAATTCTACATTTGAGATTTCGAGTTAAGTGAAGTTTACTATGGCCGAAGTAGCTGGACTTATTTTATAAGCAATAGGTCCCTATATATACACTCTCTTACGTTAGTCTTATTATACCTATATAGTAGATTAAACTTTCAACTACTTATCGTCACCATATTCTAGTTATTAATTTGAGTTGATTCTTGAATCATACCTTATTCTCTATTAGTCTATAAAACTCTGTTGATCTATAAGACAACTATTTTTCATTAAGGAATGCTTTTAACACATATTATGAGTACGTTATTATATGGATGATTCAACACTCTTCTTCTCAGTAATATATTTAAATATTATCCTCTTTGCCTCAACATATTACCTATTTATTTTAGATCTCTTATCTGGTCGTATAAAAATCTGTATCTTATTGATTTAATTTATATGCGTGACCCATATACCTATAATATCAAATATCTTATATTAATAGAACTTGCTAACCTGAAATACTTAATTGTTATAACCCTATTCCCTACTTCGGTTATATGATATGAGGGGAGTGGATTTTATTTTCATTGAGGCCACACTATCTACATGATGACCTAACTATTATTCCCTTGATAAATTAATAACAGTTTACAATACCATTATAGATTATGAATATAGCTTTAAATACTATGATTCAATTGACAAGTTAATCATCCCATAAGCAGAAGCTTGCATTACCCGTAAGTATTTTTCGTAGGTAAGGTATTCATTAGATAACTATACTTGGGTGGTTTACTAATGAAGTAGTACATTAAAGCCTTAACACTGATAGAGATGAAATAAAACACTACAAGGTAATACAATACAACGGTAGCCTCTACCGTACCATATATACACTCAAATAATTATAATTATATTTTAAAAGCGACTGCTGCGAAGAATATTCGTCGATAATTAACGACTAATGACAAAGCTAATGCAAAATACTTTCGTAGCGTATACATTTTGACTGTCACTTCACAACTTCCCTTATCTTCAGTGTGGATAATTTATGCGTATTTACAGAAAATATACTCGTATCGCTCCAAAATTAGACAATTTCTCCATACACAGCAGTCTTATATATACTACTAAGTATATTGGAGACCTGGTATTGCCCGATAATATAATTTATCTGCTAATCTCAAGCAAAGTACTAGTTAGCATATAGAAATGCATTCCAGGTATTATTAAAAGTTTTGAGGCTTATGTCATCATTATCGATCTGCTTTCGTTCCCGCTAATCTTTGAATAACTTAACAAATTATGAAATTTAATCAACACTTAGCATACAGTCGCATAACATTTCAACCAAAGAAAGTGAGGAAGATAATCATGATACCTATAACTCAAAACTTTCTCTTCTGGGCAACCATGCGTAGCAACTGCAACTGGCGAGTAACTGTTTATATATTAATATTATATATTAATATATTCAGCCAGTGTCAGATTGAATACTTCTCTCAGTGTATATAACGGTGCAAATCAGTTATTAAGAGATCTAAGCTAGATCGTTCTCTTATCTCTTATTAGAATTAAAAATCTGAGCGGATAGCAGACTGTTAGACTCCATTAATCAATATGTTTGAAAGTAGCTTGGAAGACATAGGTGACCTGCAGACATAATGCAATAAAAGGAATAATTAGCTTAGGTGATTATACTTTACCCATTATACTAACGCCCACGCAACCTGACGTCCCATATTCCACTATATCTGACATGCAGCAAGTTCTCTCATTATCATGACAATAATTAGTAATAGGGCGACAAGATATATTATAAATCGGAAACTCGACTTTATATCACAATCTGTTCGGCCGGGACCGTTACACAAATTATATTGATAAAAATCTGGCCCTCACTTTACACCCCAAAAACCTGAAAAAAGAATGCAACAGTGTTAGGCTTGCGACAACACCCAATTAAGAAAACACAAATTGCACACTAGGTCACGATGCTCGAAACAATCAGAACAATCGCTCTATGAACACAGGCAAAAAGATAGGTAGAGAGAGGGAGTCCAGTTTTGTCACTGCGACCCTAGCTCTACCACGATGACTGGAGGAGAACTTATCAGGCAGTAAGTACCAAGGGGATCTTCGCGCACGGAGCCAACACGCGTTCTCGTTATAATCCCCATAAATCAGTGGCA
>JABUQX010117053.1:0-42425 GCA_015478945.1 Trachelipus rathkii
AATGAGATAACCTCTATTGTATATAGGTGTAAGGGGAAAAGGTATAAGTAAGGTAGAAAATTTTAATAGGGGATGCCTAGTTTATTGAGGTGGTTGTGGGGGAGGTTATTAGCTGATTTTGGTCGAAAGTTGCGTCGGAGTTTGACTGGGAGGGATCTGATTTGGTGAAGAACAAGGTGTTACTTAGGAGTGGTAGAGGATGTGGTGGAATTAAATTCTTTATAGCCATTAAAGTAAAATAGAATTGGTTTATAGGGGTACTTTAGTATAGTAACCTATTGATGGGATAGTAGGTGGTAGTAGAGCTAAGAAAAAACTGAGAGTGAAAGAAGAATAAATTTATTATTTTAGTGTTTATGGCTGAAGAAGCTACAGGCGTATGATAGAGTTAAATAGGGAAGCTTTATGGCTTTAATGATAGTGATATAAGCTGTTGCTAGTAGGCTTACTGAATGAAAAGGTTATGGTGTATTTTGACAAAGTGAAGCGTGTGTTATATAGATATTAAATAATGTGTAATGTAGATTGGTAGGATTAATATAGCGATGAGATCAGGGTTCATGTGTTATTGTCTCCTTGTTATTCCCATTTTATGTATATGGTGTAGGGTTTATGATAGAATTCGATGTGGTAATGCAGTAGAATGGTGTTATGAGCGAATTGTAAATTAGGTAGAATGGAAAAGAGTGTAAAGTGGTCCTTCTACTATTCATATGCGGAGAGTGATTGTTACTTAGTGTGGCGATTCTGAAAAGAGAAGTTTGAGGATAAGATGTGGTAAGAGATATTGGCTTGGTACGTAAGTATAGGAGGTTTGGATGAATAATAGAACGTAGATAGAGTAAGGGTTATTGGAGTTGTGAGTTGATAGGTAACAAGCACTCAGTGTGTATTATGATTTTAGAGTAATGGTGAGTATCAGAACTGGAGGCAAGTGTCTATGAGTTAAATATTTTAGTGTGAGTATGTATGTTGGAATGAGAAGGGATAATACGGTATGACTATGCACGACTGTATTTAGTGAAGTGTATGTATATGATGTATAATGGCTATATAAGAATATAGTTAAGTGACTATCGTATCTAGTTTGTTAGAATTATGTTTAAAGGGACTAAGTCTTGAGGGCGCTAGGGTCTTATACCATGAGGTATGATTTGTTTACTTGATTAGGTTTTGTATGGATGGAGTAAGCTATATGTAGTCTGAATAAGTAAAGTTAATATATAGATATCTATCTATAATAATAGGTTTTCAATCAGTGTTTTACATAGTATTACTAGACAATCTTTAGGAGCATAATGTCTAGTTTGTAGTCAGTAAAAGATATTTTTATAATAATAAAATGTATTAAGAGAATGAATACTTTTAATTAATAGTAAGCTATTTGTGTTATGTATGAAGAAAGGTGGTAGAATAGAGATATAATTATCTGTAAAAGATTTATCTTGATGATAGATGGAATGTATTAGGTCTATGTGGAAGAGGATATGTAAAATGTTAATAATCGGTATGGTAAGCGATGTTTGAATAGTGGTATGCAGTGTGTTTGGAGATCAACGTGACTCGTAGCTGGGAACGAATGAATATTAGGATATCGAGAGTCTGATGATCGTACGGAATTGACTGTAAGGTATAAAGGAATGTGTAAGTTTGGTACGAGGTGCTGCGAGTAAATAAAATACGGTGCTAATGTATTATAGGAGAGATGTGCGGGGTATTTTTTAGTATCGTGGGGATGTGTTACTTGTAGTAGTACTACCACTTGGGCCCTAATAAGGGGATCATGAACTATACCTTACATTTCAGGATCGATATATTTATGTTGATACAGTGAGTGATTAGTGACTTCGAATCCACATCCGTATCCGACGGATGCGAATTCGTCGCCGCAGTTCGGCATCCACAAATTTTTGTTCTTAATGCATGCCGATAGGGTTGGGTTCGGTATGTATTTAATCATATGTGTTGTGATGTTATGTAAGTCATTGATTGTTATTAATGATTATACTCGGACAGAAGACCGCTAGATTATGATCATATCATATTTCGTTATTCTTCTATCGCATTACCATTTACAGTTCGAGCGGCAAGGCACGAATGTATTGTACACTGAAGAGCACATGAGCTGATCCGTGTAGCTCCATTCCCGTCCTAAACTTCAGTTACATATTCTACTTTTGTCATAGCTCTCCGCTCCCCTAATCTTTCCTTTTTCCGGGGTATGGCTTGTATGAGGCACTTTTATCACCCTCCATCTTGGGGAAGGGACAGGAGGTAAGTTAAAAGAAAGAAGAATTATGTTTAATATTTAATTATTATTATTATTATCATTATTATATAATTACCTTAATTATTATTATAATATAAATTTTTTTTCAATTCATAAAAATGGTACTTTTGTTTCACTAAATAGTTGAATAACAAAACGAAAAACGAAGATCAACAAGAAAAAAAAAACAAAACAAAGGAAAACAAAAAAAATGAAAAAATAGTCGAACAAAAACACCTCAAAGGTCTTTGCAGCAAGTTAATTGAACACACGGCACTCGGACGAAAGCAGTCATTCCATAGTCAGAATACCACACACTATTAAAAATAAGAGTGACGTTACAGCGCTCAGCAGTTAGCTATTAAGCAATACAACAATACAAATATCAGCAATGATGCTATCATTCATAACCATACAATTGATTTTAAATTCCTTTCTCCATACAACAATGATGAAGAACTACAGAAGTGTTACGACTAGCAAAGACTTTTTGCAGTCCAATCAAGGCTAGTCTTGCTAAGTATTTGTCGTTTTTAGGTATGTGATTTATTTATTGCAATCAATGGGTTTCTCTTGTCTTAAAAAGAGATCTGTCCAAAGCAGAAAATGTAGTAGGTGTTAAAAGTCTTTAAAAGTTGTTAGTGAATTGTTTTATTTTCTTAATGTGATAGACGAGATAATCTTCTTAAAACAGATATGTTCATACTAGTAAATGTAGAAGATATAAGTCTGTTAAGGTGTATTCCTAACTTTTTCTTGAATAATTTGATATTGCCGGTGTTTAGTATTTCATAAGAATGACTACATTTGTCAAATGAAGAAAAGAAAGAAGACAGGAACGTAGGTAACCTAGGTTTGTAATTCTACTAAGCTGCAAGGGTTTCTCGAATCTCAAATCTTTTATTCACACTAAAGTAGATTTACACCAACATATTTAACTCTTTTTAAACATCTTATATTTGGACATTTAATATTTCATAAACTTAAACATGAAAGGATTTAATATGTCACGATAAAGAATCAAAATGCCCATTTTAAAATTAAATGAGTAATAAAAATGAATCACACATCGCACAAACGCCCGTCACATTTATAGAATTTGTTTATGGACACAATTATCAAATATAAGGCTTTAGAGGTAATGGTGTGGAGACCAAATTTTTAATTGAAGCAAATGAGTGAGCAAATAAGGAAAGAAGAAATTGTATTTTGGTTTATACGGACATGCAACAAGTGTATGAAAGGATTAATAGGGAAGCTATGTGGCAGGTGTTAGGCTTCTGAATGGAATCAAAAGTATTTATGTATGATAGCAAAGTGTGTACTAAGTACACTAGCAGTGGCAGCAGTGATATGGATTTAACAATATTATCGTAGCGGAGTGAGGCAGGGAATGTGATTCATGTTCCAGTGCATATATCTATCAATATTTATATTAGGTAGGGTGTGAATGAAAGATCAATTAAAACACTCAAGACACTGGGTTGGGGACTAACGGAAGGGTTTAGATCTGACATACAAGAATCGGAACAGCCAGTGGAGAGTTACAAAACCTCGCCTTCTTGACACCCCAACATTTGTACGCCCTCTTTTTCCGATTTGGATTAGGAGTGGCAATTTTGAAAGTTTTGGGAAACGGTTCCCAGCAGGGGGCCTCCTGCCAGGGTGTGTGAAATACAACGTTTGAAACGATCTAATGTACGGTAAAGTTAAGTAAGTGGTGGGCTGGCCGGAGAAGAGATTCACAAGCTGGGGTGACAATTTCATGCTGTGGTGAGTTCAACGCGAAGAAAATGTAATCTGACGTTTAAATATTTGGTATACCGACGTCCTAGATCGCACACAAACCCAGGTAGAATAGATAATTCTCATAACGATGGCTGGTAGCAATTAAATCACCCACCCTCTGGGTGACATTGCAAAGGGCCCACCTAAGTCTTGAGTGGCCCGCGCAGCCTAGCGCGCCAACATATAAACCATGCAGGGCTTCCCACCAACGGTTAGTTAGTGTATGACCCCACGCGCGAGAAACAGCTGACTGAGTGCTGATTAAAGCAGGCTGTTAGATCTACTTAGGGCAGCTCTTCAGATGCGATTCTTTAAGAGGTCGTGTAGTGCAGTGAGAAAGAATTGGCGTAAACATGAAGGAAAATCCCAGGGCGGTTTTGCAGAGCTGGTGTGATGTGAAGCGATGAATCAGGGAATAACAATGAGCGAAACCACTTGTTTGCGTCTTGTGCCCGTTCGCCACATAAACAGCTTGTTTAGAACAATAAACACAGATATGTGTCGTTGTGGAGGGAAACCGACAAACCCGGATTTGGTAGGACTCTGTGAACGAACGAAAAAGTTGCTATTTTTTTCAAACGGAGTTCATATGAAGGAGGACAAGAAAGGTAAGGAGAACGCGCACTGCCAAACCCACCACCCCCCGGAAGCGCTCCACAAACACAGGAGGAACAACGACGCCCGGGTAGCAAAGGCAAAGAAACGCCAACCCTCAGCGCTCCATAGCAGGCAAGAACCAGGACAGGAAAGGAAAGGAACGGAAACCGGACCAGGCAGGGAAAGGAAGGAAAGTGGCCAAGGCCACACCAGGAAAAGGCAAGGAAGGTAAGCGAAAGGAACTGAGAAAGGCAGGAAACTGCAACCTGATTTGAAATTATAAGCTAACAAAGAAGAAAATGTAAAAGAAATAAAAAAGAAATACAAGTAACCACATACAAGCGCTGTTGAACCAACATTGAACCGGAAAGCAAAGTAAAAAGAACAGCCAAGAAAAAAATGAATAATAAAAATTATACTATTTTATTTTACCTATTGCAGGAATTAAAATTTAGTTCTAAAAAAAATAAGTCAAAAAAAACGAATATAAGAAAAAAGAAAAAAAAGCGGATAACAAAGATCGCGGGATAACGGTAAGGAAATGGAAAATTCAAATCACAAAAGAAAAAAGCAAAAAAAAAAATAAAAAAGAAAAAAAAGAAAAAAAAAAAGAAAAAGAAAAGAAAAAGAAAAAGAAAAGAAAAAAGAAAAGAAAGAAAAAGAAAAGAAAAGAAAAGAAAAGAAAAGAAAAGAAAAGAAAAGAAAAGAAAAGAAAAGAAAAGAAAAGAAAAGAAAAGAAAAGAAAAGAAAAGAAAAGAAAAGGAAAAGAAAAGAAAGGAAAGGAAAGGAAAGGAAAGGAAGGAAAGGAAAGGAAAGGAAAGGAAGGGAAAGGAAAGGAAAGGAAAGGAAAGGAAAGGAAAGGAAAGGAAAGTGAATTTGTTTCAGGCGAGAAGAATGGTTCATAATAATAGTGAATGGCAAGATTTTGTGAGGTGTATGGTTGTAGACCTGGACCTGGGAATGAACCCTTACACTGACTAGATACCACAGTGGGGGGAGTCCGTTGCGGTGTTGTGAAGCCTAGGGTGGGTTTTTGGCTGCTACGGGATCGCAATTAAGAGTATGAGGGAAAGGTGTGTGTGTGTGTGTATGTGGGAGTGGGGATGGGGGCTTTTCTTTCGACTTACGTCATGTTCATCTATTTAGATATTCTATTTCCGTGCATGTTACGCACTCTACCCCTATCTTTGGAAATGCGATGGGAGATAAAGAAAGAAAGAAAACATAAATGGACCCCGTTATTAATCTACTCCAAACGAAATATGACTCTGAATAAAACCATATTATGAAATAAAGGAACCAACAAAACACATTAAGGAACACATACATTTTGCTTTCTCCCTTTTTTCTGAGGTTCTTCCTCCTCATCACTGAAATCCATTTCTTCTTCTGACTCTGTCATTTCATCGTCATCGTCTGAAATATCTTCACCAAGCTCCTTTGATAAATTATCACGATCTAAAATGGGACCCCCCAAAAATAAAAAAATGTATTTAAATGTGCCAAAAATTAAATACCTTAATAACAATTATACATTAATCTATTTTCACTTAACTAAAGAAGGTAAGTTTAAGATTTAAAACTATGTTAGTTATGATACACATACAAATAGCTAAAAAAACACAAGTAGTAAAATTGACAATGGTGTTTTAAACAGAATTGGTGCATTAAAAAGTAATGGCAATACCAGGTTTAATAATAATAATAATAATAATAATAATAATAATAATAATAATAATAATAATAAAAATAATAATAATAATAATAATAATAATAATAATAATAATAATAATCCAAATGTAGCATAACAGAGCATAGCGTTAAATGAGTTTGAATATAAAGTTATCAGTTTGGTATGAAAATATAAAAGAAAAATATTTAACAATATCAAGCACGAGACGTGGCATTTAGGAACGATTGTTTTGATTAATATGAAAGATCCCTATCACAGTTATTCTAATTCATTGAAAAGAACTTTTAAAAACCTTTTAAAATTATGGCTAGCTGGCATTAATATGAAAATATATTTTAGCTTAAGCAAGATACGGCTTTAATTAAAGAAAAACATGCGCGCTCAATATCTGTATAACATATATATTCGTTACTATATTATGTGACATTAAACATGAATAGATTGTAAAAAATAGATCTTTCCAATATTGACATGACGAAAGTAACATGTGAGCAAACAAGTCTGAAATTGTTAAATAATAATAATAATAATAATAATAATAATAATAATAATAATAATAATAATAATAATAATAATAATAATAATAATAATAATAATAATAATAATAATAAGCTTCACCTTTTAAATTGTCATCATTCATTTCCTCTTCACTTTCAAGCTCTTCATCATCCTCCTCCTCCTCCTCCTCCTCCTCTTCCTCCTCTTCATCTGCCATTTCTTCCTCGTCCTCATCATCGTCATCTGATGCAACTATATATATATATATATATATATATATATATATATATATATATATATATATATATATATATATATATATATATATATATATATATATATATATATATTAGTACATATTACCTCAGATCTGGGGGTGGGGTGCGCAAACATACACCAGAAATCCGAGGCATGCATGAGCATTTGTAGGGCATAAATAAGTGGTAGAGGGACCCCACCATCTAAATATATATATATATATATATATATATATATATAGTTAGGCAGAAACATATTCCAAATAGATATAAATATATATATATATATATATATATATATATATATATATATATATATATATATATATATATAATATATATTCATTCTTATCCTTTTCAGACAGATAAAAGTTATAAAAAAAGTAATAAAGAATAAGTAACAATTTAATAGATATAATAGATTAAGAATAATTTCTAAGAATAATTTATACATATAAGATATAAAAAAAAGGGATTTTATAAAAAGATTATGATATATTCTTAATGGTTATAAAGAATTTAATGAAGAATAAAACATAAAGAACAACAGAATACAGAATAAAACAAAAGGAGAAAAAAGAAGATTGAAAGACTCAACTATAAGGAATATAGGAAATAAGAAGAATAGAAAGAGATGAATAAATAGAAAAAGAAAGAGCAATAGGAAGACGGAACTACCAGACAAATAACGGTAAGAAAATCATCTTTATAAATTTAATTATTATATATCATAAGTATCAAATTCATATCTCCAACTACAATGACAGAAATAGAAGGAAAAACTAAAGCTCCGAGATTCTCAGGGATGAAAGAAGAGAATTTTGATCAATATTTAAGGAAGGCACAATTATGGATTAAAATGAATGAGAAGGTAAAATACCCAGCAGCAGAATTAATGATGAAATTAGAAGGAAACGCTTTCGAAACAGTGAAGAATATATCTATGGAAGATTTAATGAGTGATAAAGGGGAAAAGCTATTTTTTGACCTACTAAAAAGAAAATACCAGAAAAGGACTGAAAACATACAGTTTATAAAGATAAAGGAATTTAGAGATATCAAACAAATGAAGACTGAAAGTATAAAGGATTATATATTCAGATTCGACAACCTGAGAATTGAAACTGAAGGAGTAGCAGAGATGACATATCCGAAGAAATACTTAGCTTTCACATTAATAGACAACTCAAGTATGAGCAACATCGAAAAGAAAATAATACTCAGTAAAGTTGGGGATGTTAAACAAGATAAAATTTATGAGTCAACACAGGAGGAAATATTACATGTAATGGATTCTGTATTAACAGATATGGAAGAAAGAACACCAAAGGAAAACACAAAACATTGGTATCAAGGAGAAGAATGTATATACTGCCATAAAACTAATCACAAGAGTGAACAATGTTTTTATAAGGACAAGGAAAAATGTAATGTGTGCAAGAAAAATAATCATAAAACAGAAGACTGTTTTTTCTCAGAAGAAATGAAGGGAAAATGTTTTAAATGTAGAGAACCGGGTCATTCATTCAAGAACTGTACAAAGAAAACAAAACAAGCACCCTCAAATGAATCAAAGAGAACATATTATAATAAAGAGATAGTGAAAGAGAATAATAAGAGTGAATTGATGGAAGAAGTGCTGGGAATAATAGATTCAGGATGTTTGACATCTGTAGTAGGAACCATATGACTATCAGCCATTTTATCAAATATGTCAGATAAATACATTAGGGAGGTGTCAAAAAGCCAAAGGAAAAAGGAAGGTACACATATATTTGGCAAAACTAGATATGAAATAATAAAGGAAATAAATCTACCATGCAAGATAAAGGAAGAGGAGTTTCAAATAAAAATAGATGTAGTTGAAGGAGACATACCTCTTTTGATAGGAAAGAAAACATTAAAGAACATAAGAGCAGTTATAGATATAGAAAAGAATTTGATACACCTGAAAGACATTGGGATTTACAATATACCAATAATAGAAAACGAAACAGGACACGATTGTGTGACTCTGATGGAATTGGGAAAAAGAAATTGGAATGGACAATTTAAGGAAGGATGGATAGAAATAGAAAAAATAAGAAAAGAAAAATTATTAAAACTACATCTACAATTTGCTCATGGATCAAGTAGAAAAATATTTCAGCTTATAAAGGAAGCATATGAAAATAAAACTACTTCAGGGAAATATTAAAAAAGGTAATGGAAGAATTAGAACAAATTGTTAAAGATTGTAAGACGTGTCAAAAATTTAAACCAACACCACCACATCCAATAGTTGGATTGAGAATGGCACACAAATTTTGTGATTTATTACAGATGGATATAGGAGAGATAGAGAATCATAAATTTATAGTGATGATAGATACAGCAACAAGATATGTTCAAGCTGAGTGGTTAAGTGGAAAAACCAGTAAAGAAATTATAGAGAAAATATTAGATAAATGGGTAACATACTTTGGAGCACCAAAGATAATACTGTCAGATGCAGGAAGAGAATTCCAAAATAATGATATGGAATATTTCTGTACGAAATTCAGCATATTATTGAAGAGTACAGCAAGAGAAAGCCCTTTTAGCAACGGATTATGTGAAAAATATGTTGGTTTAATAAAGGAGTCAATATATAAGTTAAGAGAAGATGGATTCAGTAAAGAAGAAAGTTTAAAATGGAGTGTTTACGCAAAGAATCAATTAACTAATGTTAATGGATATTCTCCAAATCAGTTAGTATTTGGTAGAAACAATGTTATACCGAACTATGTAGATGAAAGGGATTGTAATCCAGCTTTGGTTGATAATATAGAAGAAGATGAAATGGTGAGAAATGTGATGAATGCTATATCAGAAGCTAGAAAACATCATATAGAACAGGAATCCTCAGAAAAAATAAAAAGGGCATTAAGAAAGAGAATAAGAGAACATCCTATTGAAAATTCACTGATAGGAGACACTGTTTATTATAAAAGAAATAATGCAAAAGAATGGAGAGGACCTGCAAAGGTAATTGGAAAAGAAGGAAAGACAGTTATAGTAAAACATGGAGGAAACATTCATGAAATAGCTAGAGTTCACATAACAAGAATAAACAAGTGTGAATTAACAACCAACAATAATGAGGATATAAACCATGATTTATCGGAATCAGAGGAAGGTGACGAAAATAAAGACAACATTGTAGAAGAAGATTCAGAATCAGAAACAGATGATGAAGAAGAATATTTGACAATAACAAAAGATAGAAAAGAAAAACAAGATAGACTAAAAATAAAAAGATTTCAAATTTATGAGATAAGAAATAAAGAAAATGGATTAAGATATAGAGTCAAGATCATGAGCAGAGCTGGAAAGGCAAAAAGTAAAAAGTACTCTTCTTGTTATAACGTACAAGACCTTGATGATGAAAGTTACAAATGGATAAACTTGAATGAATATGATCAAATAGCATTAATTAATGAAGATGTCCCTGTAGAAGATGACCAAAGTGAAGAAGATGTTAATGAAAGAGAGTACAGTACTGAAGAAGAAGAAGAGAATCAAGGTGATCAAGAAGAAGAGGTTACAAATTATTATGCAACTTTACTTGAGGAAGAAGTTGAAAATGCAAAACAAAATGAATTAATAAGTTGGAAAAATAACAACGTCTATGAAGAAATGGTGAGAGATAATAAGAACAGAAAATTGGTATCCACAAGATGGATAGTAACAGAAAAAAATTAAAATGGAAAAACAATTACAAAGGCGAGACTTGTGGCAAGAGGATTCGAAGAAAAAGTATATGGACACTTAGAGGCCCCTACATGTACCCCGGATACTATAAAGATTTTTATGAATATTACTCAAGCATATGGATGGCAAGTTAGAACACTAGATGTAAAAACAGCATACCTACAAGGTAGGGAAATGAAAAGAGAAGTCTTTTTACAACCTCCACCAGAAGCGAAAACAAAGAAAATATGGAAATTAAAGAAAACTGTTTACGGATTAAAGGATGCAGCAGTGGCCTGGTATCTATCAATGAAGGAATTTTTAAATAATCAAGGCATGGTACAAAATATATACGACCCTACCATCTATCATTATAGGTCTGGTAAACAACTAGAAGGAATATTGTGCATCCATGTTAATGATTTGATGTTTGCTGGATCGGAAACTTTTCACAATAAAATGATAACGGAATTAAGCAAAAGATTCACAATGGGTAATGTAGAAGAACAAGTGTTTAAATACATTGGTATTGATATAAAGGAGGAAAATAATGAAATAATTCTAAGCCAAATAAATTATATTAAGGATTTAAAAGTAGTGTCACAGGAGGAATATTCAGATAGAGAAGAAAGAAAATTAGAAAAGGAAGAGATGACATTATATAGGTCTCTGAATGGGAGTCTAAATTGGATATCCCAACACACAAGACCAGATTTATCATTTTTTGTCAGTAAAATGTCAAGAAGAGAAATTAGAGGAAGAAAAAGAATCCGATAAAGAATGATAATACATATTCATTCTTATCCTTTTCAGACAGATAAAAGTTATAAAAAAGTAATAAAGAATAAGTAACAATTTAATAGATATAATAGATTAAGAATAATTTCTAAGAATAATTTATACATATAAGATATAAAAAAAGGGATTTTATAAAAAGCTTATGATATATTCTTAATGGTTATAAAGAATTTAATGAAGAATAAACATAAAGAACAACAGAATACAGAATAAAAACAAAAGGAGAGAAAAGAAGATTAAAAGACTCAACATAAGGAATATAGGAAATAAGAAGAATAGAAAGAGAGGAAACAAAAACCACAGCTAGAAGCAATAAGAAGACGGAACTATAGAGACAAACAACAGTAAGAAAATCATCTTTATAATATCAATTATATATATATATATATATATATATATATATATATATATATATATATATATATATATATATATATATATATATATATATATATATATATATATATATATATATATATATATATATATATATATATATATATATATATATATATATATTATATATATTTTACCGGAAGGGTGTATTTGATTCTCATAGTGGTGTTATGTTCTTGTTAACTTGGGCATGGCATAGCTGTGAGAACCAATGCAGATGGGTCTTTTGTGTGAACCCGCCGACCCCCAGCACGTGTATGTGCATTTGTTATGCATTCGTGCATTAGCATTTACCACATGCACTTTCTTTCAACCTTCTTTCTTTCCCCTCATTTTTCATAAATTTTCCATTCTTTCAATCCACCCTCTTTATCACAGACATCCTTACTACTCCTATCCCTGTGTGTGGGGGAGAAAGAATTGCCCACATCGTATGTCCTGCGTGTCGTAGGAGCCGACTAAAGGACGGTGATAGTTGGGTTGGCTGCCTACTACCATCTATTTCTTGCCAGGAATGCAAATGCAGGCCTCGGAGAAGGTCGTGATCGCCGTAAACGGCCTTCTATCTTTCGGCGAAACTGTATGAATCGTATGGGTACATGGAATGTCAGAGAAATAAATGTTGAGGAGAAGAGGAGAGAGGTGATGGATGTATTTAGAAAGGGCAAATTTGATTTGCTCGCTGTGACTGAAACAAAGATGAAAGGAAAAGGTGAAATTAAGTGGTGTGATGTGAAATGTGTGCGTGCTGGTGTGGAAGAGAATGAGAGAGGAAGAGAAGGAGTTGCAATTTTGATGAGTGACATGTGGTATGAAGCTATGGTGGACTTTGATTGTGTGAGTCCTAGAATTCTAATGGTTAAATTTAAGTTTGAAAAGGTCAAGGTATGTGTGGTTGTGACGTATGGTCCATCTGAGGGAAACGTTGAAGAGAGTACGATTTTTTGGGATAATCTGAATGATGTTCTGGATGGGGTGAGTAGGAGCTTCAGATTGATAGTTTTGGGGGACCTGAATGGTTGGATAGGTGATCAAAAAAGGGATGGTATAACAGGTGGTTTTGGGGTGGCGGGAGAAAATGAGAATGGTAGGAAGGTGATTGATTTCTGGGAAGAGAGAGGTATGTGTGTAAGTAATACTTTCTTTAAACACAAGAGTATCCATAAGTATACTAGAGTTGGTGTAGGTAGAGATGGTATCGAAGAAAAGTATGATTGATTTAGTGTTGGTGAAGAAGGAGATATTGAAGTATGTGTTGATGTTAAATCAGTTAGGGGTTTAGGAATGGGATCATTATGTTGTTCTATGTAAAATTAAGTTAGTGGGGGCTTGGATGGAGAGGAAGGTGATACGAAAGGAAGTAGGTAAAATTGAGAGTGAGAAGTAATAAAGCAAGATAATAAGGATAAGTATGTAAGAGCGCTCGCAGGTATAAAACGGTTGAATGTGAACAAGTTGATACTGAACAAATCTAGGGGCAAATGAAGGAATTGTTAGTAGTGCAAAGTATGTGGATGTGCTAAAGTAGGAAGTAAGAATGTTAACAGTGAATGGTGGAATGAAGAGGTGATGAAAGCGGTTAAAGGTAAAAAAGAAGCGTGGTTGAATGTACTAAAAGCAAATGATGAAGACTCAAAAGAAAGATGCTTGGAATTATATAAGGAGGAAAAAAGAAATACTAAAAGGTGTATACGTAGGAGAAAACAAGAGGTAAATGAACAGTTTGGAAGGAGGATGAATGTGGACTTACAAGGGAATAGGAAGCTCTTCTGGAAGGAAGCGCGAAAGGTTAAGAATGAGAATAAGGGGAATCTGCTTAGAATAATGAATAGGGATGGTGCTTTTGTAACTGATGAAATGGATGTGAGGGGAGTGTGGAAAGAACACTTCGAAAATCTGCCCAATATTAACAGTAATGAAGAGGTGATAGTGAATGTGTGTGGGTTTGATGGTACAAGAAGGAATAGGTATTTTGGGGATGAGGTTATTAGTAAGGAGGAGGTAATGGGTAGAGTGAAAAGTTGAAGAATGGTAAATCTGCAGGTATAGATGAAATTACTGGTGAAATGATCAAGAACGGAGGCGAGATGGTGATTGATTGGATTTGGAAGTTGTGTAATAAAGCGTTTATGGAGGGTATAGTTCCAAGGGATTAAAGAGCAGTAATAGTACCTTATATAAGGGTAAGGAAAGGGGAAATGTAGAAATTATAGGGGAATAAGTTTACTGAGTGTTGTAGGAAGGTATATGCTGGTATTTTGTCGAAAGAAGCTTATGACTGAAGGACTGATTGGTGAAGAACAAGGTGCGTTTAGAGTGGTAGAGGATGTGTGTGGATCAAATCTTTACATTGAAACAAATGATTGAGAAAATGAGGGAGAAGAAGAATAAATTGTATTTAGGTTTTATGGATTTGCAACAGGCGTATGATAGAGTTAATAGGGAAGCGTTATGGCAGGTTTTAGTGATATGGTGTTGGTGGTAGCTTCTGAATGGAATCAAAAAGTATGTATGACGATAGTGAAGCGTAGTGTAAGAATAAAATGGTGTCAAATGATGATTGGTTTAGGATTAATAGCGGAGCAAGACAGGGGTTGTGTTATGTCTCCTTGGTTATTCAATTTGTATAAGGATGGGGTTATGAAAGAATTCGAGGTGGGGATGGCAGGAAATGGTGTTAGAATGATGGAGAATGGAGATGAGTGGAGGGTGCCCTACCTATTATATGCGGATGATTTGGTTCTGTGTGGCGAATCTGAAGAGAGTTTGAGAGGATTGGTAGAGAGATTTGGCAGGGTGTGTAAAAGGAGGGGCTTGAAAGTAAATGTGGATAAGAGTAAGGTTATGGTTGTGAGTGAGGACACTCCTCAGTGTGAAGTTATGTTAGATGGTAAGATTGAAATAAGTATCTGAGTTTAAATATTTAGGTATATGTTGGATGAGAAGGGAAACGGACGATGCAGAGTGTAGTAGGAAAGTTGTGAATGGCAGGAGGGTATTGGTATTAAATCGTTGGTGAACGAAAAGGGGACTAAGTCTTGAGTGTAGGGTCTTACATGAGGGTATGTTGCTACCTGTGTTATTGTATGGTAGTGAGACTATGGTCTGGAATAAGAAGTATAGATCTAAAGTTCAATGTGTTCAGATGGACAATCTTAGGGGTGTACTAGGTGTGAGAAGAATTGATAAAGAGAGGAATGAACGTATTAGAGAGTTGTGTTGTGAAGAAAGGGATAAATGAGAGAATAAATGAAAGTATGTTGAGATGGTTTGGTCATGTGGAAAGGATGAATGATAGTCGGTTGGTTAAGCGGATGTATAGTGGTGAGTGTGTTGGGAACCGACCGGCTGGGAGACCGAAGAGAAGTGGATTGAGTCAGAATGAATGTCTGAAGGAGAGAAATGCGGAGTTTGGCAGAGGCGAGAATAAAGGTGCATGATAGGAGAGAATGGCGGGGTTTTGTATGGGATGGTTGCGGCCCACCTGGGCCAGGGATGAACCTACATTGACGAGATCTACTATAGTGAGGGTCCGTCGCGGTCCTATGATGCCTAGGGTGGATTTTCTGTCTGTGACGAGCTCTCACTAATTAATGGTACAGAGGCGGTAAGGCTGGGCTTTCTTTTCGACGTTGTCATGTTCTCCTACTGCTTTTCTTTTCCGATGCTTGTACAGCACCTTACCCCCAATCTTGGGGCAAAGAGGAAGGTGAAGAAAGAAAGAAAGAAATATATATATATATATATATATATATATATATATATATATATATATATATATATATATATATATATATATATATATATATATATATATATATATATATATATATATATATATATATATGCTCAGAATAATGAATAGGATGGTGCTTTGTAACTGATGAATAATGGAGAAGAGTGTGAAAGAGCACCCAAAATCTGTATAATATCTGCAGAAATGAAGAGGTGAATGTGTGTGGCTTGATGGCGGAAGGGAAAGGTATTTTTGGGATGGTGTTGTTAGCGAAGGGAGGAAGTAATGGTGGAGGAGAAAGTTGAAGAATGGTAAATTCACAGTACAGATGAAATTACTAGTGAAATGATCAAGGGCGGAGGCGAGATGGTGAATGTTTGATTTGGGAGTTGCGAGTCAAACTGTATATGGAGGGTATAGTTCCGAGGGATTGCGAGAGCAGTAATAGTACCTTATATAAGGGTAAGGGAGATAAGAGGAACTGTAGAAATTATAGGGAATTATATCGAGTAGTGTTGTGAAGATATATGCTGGTACTTTGGTCGAAAGAGTGTCGAGTGACTGAAGGACTAATGGTGAAAACAAGGTGCGTTTAGAAGTGATAGATGCGTGGATCAAATTTTTACATTGAAGCAATGATTGAGAAAAATGAGGGAGAAGAAGAATGAATTGTATTTAGATTTATGGATTTAAACAGGCGTATGATAGGGTTAATAGGGAAGCTCTAAGGCAGGTGTTATATATGGTGGTAGGCTTCTGAATGAAATCAAAGTATGTATGACGATAGTGAGGCGTGCGTAAGAGAATGGTGTCAAAAGTGATTGGTTTAGTATTAATAGCGGAGTGAGGCAGAAATGTGTTATGTCTCCTTGATTATTCAATTTGCATATGGATGGGGGTTATGAAAGAATTAGAGGTAAGTAAGTGAAATGGCGACAGAATGATGGATGAGTGGAAGGTGCCCCATCTATAATATGCACGATTTGTTTGCGTGTATAGCCCGGAAGTTAGAAGTATTGGTAGAGATTGGCGTAAAGAGTGTAAACGCGATGGGCAGCAGCGCCATGGCCAGAGTGAGACACCTCAGTACCATTTTGACAGAGCGCGTTCGAGTTTAAATATTTAGGGTGTGTGTTGGATGAGAACAGAGTGTAGTAGGAAGGTTGTGAATGGTAGAAAGGTGGCTGGTGCAATAAAATCGTTGGTGAATGTAAAGGATCCTCCGGTTTTACATGAGGTATGCTGTAACCCGTGTTGTTTATTGTATAGTGCGAGATTATGGTCCGAAGAGGTATAAAGATTCAAAGTCCAATGTATTGTGACACGGACAATCTTAGTGTTAGGTGTGAGAAATAAACTGATGTAGATAGTAGTTGTGCAGAATGAGTAGAATAAATGAAAGCGTTGAGATGGCAGTCATGTGGAAAGGATGAAATGGTTAGCGATGCAGCCAGGAAGTAGTGTGGGGAATCGACCGGGGAGACTGAAAAAGTGGGATCGAGCTGGCAAACGCTGTTTGAAGCGAGAAATGCTTATAGAGCGCGAGAAGAAAGGTGAGTAACAGGAGAATGTGGCGTTTTGTAAGGGTATGTGGCCTGGGTCAAGGGGGATGAACCCTTACTGATGACTAACATATGGGTTCATCGTAACCATGAGTTTCAGGGCGGGATTTTGACAGACGCCCCTCACTAATATCAAGAGGGGGCGGCTTTTCGACTTTGTCATATTTATGTTTTTTCTTCCGATTAAAGCTACGCACCTTACTCCCAATCTTGGGAAATAAAAAGGAGGATGAAGAACAAGATATATATATATATATATATATATATATATATATATATATATATATATATATTTCTTTTTCTTTCTTTATCTTCCTTTTTCTAGACTAGGGGTAAGGTGCGTGTCATGCATCGGAAAAGAAAAGCAGTAAAAGAATATGACAAAAGTCGAAAGGAAAGCCCAGCCTTACCGCCCCTCTGTACCATTAATTAGTGAGAACTCGTAACAGACAGAAAATCCACCCTAGAGCTTCATGGGACCGCGACGGACCCTCACTATGGTAAATCGTCAATGTAAGGGTTCATCCCTTGGCCCAGGTTTGCCACAACCATGCCCCCATACAAAACCCCGCCATTCACTCCTATTATGCATCTTTATTCTCGCCTCTGCCAAACTCATTTATCCTTCAGACATTCGTTCTTTACCGACTCAATCCACTTTCTCTTCGGTCTCCCAGCCGGTCGGTTCCCAACACACTCGCCACAATACATCCGCTTAACCAACCGACTACCATTCATCCTTTCCATATGACCAAACCATCTCAACATACTTTCATTTATTCTCTCATTTACCCCTTTTTTCACACCACACAACTCTCTAATACGTTCATTCCTCATTTTATCAATTCTTCTCACACCTAGCATGCCCCTAAGATTGTCCATCTGAGCACATTGAACTTTAGATCTATACTTCTTATTCCAGACCATAGTCTCACTACTATACAATAACACAGGTAACAACATACCCTCATGTAAGACCCTAGCGCACTCAGGACTTAGTCCCTTTACATCCACCAACGATTTAATTGCACCAGCCACCTTCCTGCCATTTACAACTTTCCTACTACACTCTGCATCATCCGTTCCCTTCTCATCCAATTTATACCCTAAATATTTAAACTCAGACACTTGTTCCAGCTGCTCACCATCTAAAATAACTTTACACTGAGGACTGTCCTCACTCACAACCATAACCTTACTCTTATCTACGTTTACTTTCAAACCCCTCCTTTTACACACCCGCCAAATCTCTCTACCAATCCTCTCAAACTCTCTTCAGATTTGCCACACAAAACCAAATCATTCGCATATTATAGATAGGGCACCTTCCACTCATCTCCATCATTCTGTCGCCATTTCCTGCCACCCCCACCTCTAATTCTTTCATAACCCCATCCATATACAAATTGAATAATCAAGGAGACATAACATAACCCTGCCTCACTCCGCTAATACTAAACCAATCACTTTTGATACCATTTATTCTACACACGCCTCACTATCGTCATACATACTTTTGATTCCATTCAGAAGCCTACCACCAACACCATATATCACTAACACCTGCCTTAGAGCTTCCCTATTAACCCTATCATACGCCTGTTGCAAATCCATAAAACCTAAATACAATTTATTCTACTTCTCCCTCATTTTCTCAATCATTTGCTTCAATGTAAAGATTTGATCCACGCATCCCCTATCACTTCTAAACGCACCTTGTTTTTCACCAATCAGTCCTTCAGTCACTCGACGCACTCTTTCGACCAAAATACCAGCATATATCTTCCCTACAACACTCAATAAACTAATTTCCCTATAATTTCTACAGTTCCTCTTATCTCCCTTACCCTATATAAGGGTACTATTACTGCTCTCTCCAATCCTTGGAACTATACCCTCCATAACTCTTTATTACACAACTTCCAATCCAATCAATCACCATCTGCCTCCGTTCTTGATCATTTCACCAGTACTCTATCTATACCTGCAGATTTACCATTCTTCAACTTCTCACTCTCTACTCTTTGTCTGCTTACGAATAACCTCATCATAAAATACCTATTCCTTTCTGCACCATCAAACCCACACACATCTCACTATCACCTCTTCATTACTGCTAATAGTGCAGATTTTCAAGTATTTCTTTCCACACCCCCTCACATCCATTAGATCAGGGGTTACAAAAGCACCATTCCTAATCATCATTATATATATATAGCGTTATATATATATACATATTCTATATATATATATATATATATATATATATATATATATATATATATATATATAGATATATATATATATATATATATATATATATATATCGTATATATATATATATATATATATATATATATATATATATATATAGTTATATATATATATATATATATATATATATATATATATATATATATATATATATATATATATATATATATGCGCAAAAAAATTACCATTTCTTTCTCCAGATTTGTTAATTTTGCTGGCAAAATCAACTTCCTCTTCTTCATCAACCTCATCATCATCATCATCATCTTTTAAGCCACTTATTTTCTTCAGGTATTTATTGAAGTGTTCATCATGAATTTCTTTCTTCTTCTTCATCATCATCATCGCGTTTTCGCTTCTTCTCCTCCTTTTGTTTACGATAAGTGGTAAAATAACTACAAAAGAAGAAATTGGGGAGGAAATAATAATAATAATAATAATAATAATAATAATAATATTATTATTATTACAACATCTCAATAATCCCAATAAGTTTCATATAACTACAATTTTCTATTTATTTTTAAATATAATAACTTAATTCGAAAGTAACTTTACATTTATATATAAAAAAACTTTAATTAATTCTTACTTGTGAAGAAACAAATCTTCTGGGGCAACATCATCTTTTTTCAAATTTTTAAAGACATCGCTATCAACTTTAATACTACGGCTTCCTTTCGGAATGTACATTGCACGACTGCCAAAGACTTCACCAACATCTAAATAACAATAATAATAATAATAATATTAATAATAATAATAATAATAATAATAATAATAATAATAATAATAATAATAATAATTACGAAATTCGATATCAACTTATTTTGATAAATTGTACGCATTATGCTTCCACATATCTAAAACTTACTTTAAGTGTTGAATAAATAAAAATATTTTGTTATGGGAAAAAATGAGAGAATTTGTAGAACAGAAGAACTAAATTCATAGCATCCCAAAATTATTTTTATAGCTAAAACTAAAAATTAATTAATTAACAATGTTATTTACTTGGTATTTACAATAAGGTTTCTTAATATATATATATATATATATATATATATATATATATATATATATATATATATATATATATATATATATATATATATATATATATATATATATATATATATATATATATATATATATTTGTGGATATATATAAGTTTGAGTCACCGCCTCTCATACGAGAGGACGTTGGTTCAAATCCTCCGCGTAGCAGTTGGGTTTTTATCTACCTGAGGGCAAGAATTAAAACTTGACGCGAACACATTGGTGGCGCTGGTTTGGGATAGCCAGCCTTAAAGTTCAATTTCCTGTGGTCCCCCCGTGTTACCCTGCATAGGATAAAGCACGCAAAGGTAGTTTATATAATGTATATATATATATATATATATATATATATATATATATATATATATATATATATGATAAAGTGAATATATATATATATATATATATATATATATATATATATATATATATATAAATGAATAATGAATAGGGATGGTGTTTTTGTAACTAATGAAATGGATGTGAGGGAAGTGTGGAAAGAACACTTCGAAAATCTGCATAATATTGGCAGTAATGAAGAGGTGATAGTGAATGTGTGTGGGCTTGATGGTGCAAGAAGGAATAGGTATTTTGGGGATGAGGTTATTAGCAAAGAGGAGGAAATAGGTAGAGTGAGAAAGTTGAAGAATGGTAAATCTGCAGGTATAGATGAAATTACTGGTGAAATGATCAAGAACGGATGCAAATGAGAATTGATTGGATTTAAAGTTGTGTTAACAAAGTTTATGGAGGGTATAGTCCCGAGGGATTAATTCATATCAGTAATAAATTCCTTATATAAGGGTAAGGAGTGATAAAGGGAACTGTGTGAAATTATAGGGAATTAGTTTGAGTGTTGTAGGGAAGATATATGGTGGTATTTGGTCGAAAGAGTGCGCCGAGTGACTGAAGGACTGATTGGTGAAGAACAAGGTGCGTTTAGGAGTGGTAGAGGATGTGTGGATCAAATCTTTACATTGAAACAAATGATTGAGAAAATGAGGGAGAAGAAGAATAAATTGTATTTAGGTTTTATGGATTTGCAACAGGCGTATGATAGGGTTAATAGGGAAGCTCTATGGCAGGTGTTAGATATATGGTGTTGGTGGTAGGCTTCTAATGGAATAAAAATATGTATGACGATAGTGAGGCGTGTGTAAGAATAAATGGGGCTTCAAAGGTGATTATCTTTAGTATTAATAGCGGAGGAGGAGGGTTGTATTATGTCTCCCTGGTTATTCAATTTGTATTATAGGGATGGGGTTATGAAAGAATTCAAGGTGGGGGTGGCAGGAAATGGTGTTAGATTGATGGAGAATGGAGATGAGTGGAAGGTGCCCTACCTATTATATGCAGATGATTTAGTTTTGAGGGGCGAATCTGAAGAGAGTTTGATAGGATTGGTAGAGAGATTTGGCAGGTGTAAAAGGAGGGGTTTGAAAAAGTAAACGTAGATAAGAGTAAGGTTATGGTTGTGAGTGAGGACAGTCCCTCAGTGTGAAGTTATGTTAGATGGGTGAGCAGCTGGAACAAGTGTCTGAGTTTAAATATTTTGGGTATGTGTTGAATGAGAAGGGAATGGATGATGCAGAATATAGTAGGAAAATTGTGAATGGGGAAGGTGGTTGGTGCACAAATTAAATTGTCAGAATGTAAGTGACCTTAAGCTCCAGCACGTAAAGGGTTCATATGAGGGTATGTTGTTACCTGTGTTGGCTTGTGATAGTAGTGACCCTATGGTCTGGAATAAGAAGTATAGATCTAAAGTTCAATGTGTTTAGATGGACAATCTTAGGGGCATGCTAAGTGTGAGAATAATTGATAAAATTAGAGAAGTTGTGTGGTAAAGAAAAGTGTAAATAGATAGGTCAAATGAAAGTATGTTAGAGATGGTTTGGTCATGTGAAATGAATGATAGGTCGTGTTGCTTAAGAGGATGTATAGTGGGAGAGTGTGTTGGGAACCGAATCGGCTGGGAGACCAATATAGTGGAGCCGAGGTCGTGGAACTGAATGCTCCAAAGGAGAGAAATGAGAGTTTGGCAGAGGCAGAATAAAGGTGAATAATAGGAGTGAGTGGCGGGGTTTTGTATGGGAGTATGGTTGTGGCCCACCTTGGCCAAGGGATGAACCCTTTACATTGACGATTTACCATAGTGGGGGTCCGTCGTGGTCCCGTGAAGCTCTAGGTGATTTTCTGTCTGTGACGATTTCTCACTAATTAATGGTACAGAGGGGCTAAGGCTGCAGCTTTCCTTTCGACTTTGTCATATTCTTCTGCTTTTCTTTTCCGATGCATGACACGCACCTAACCCCCAGTCTTGGGAGAGTAGACAAAGAAAAGAAAGAAAGAAATATATATATATATAGTATATATATATATATATATATATATATAGATAGGAGATAGTTACTGCAATATATATATATATATATATCTATATATATATATATATATATATATATATATATATATATATATATATATATATATATATATATATATATATATAAGGGGAGATATTGATCATGCATTCATGGTGTCAATTGGCAATTCACTATCTTATTCTGGTGTTGTTTATTCTCGGAAATGTTTTTATAATACAGTCTGGAATTGTTTACCATTTCTAATCCAGGCTGTGATACTTTGTATTATTTATTATATGTATTCAATTATTGAAAACCCTTATAACAATTATCGATAATATAACAGTATTTCTTCTTTCTAGTACATCTTGTTATGATTTTTTGTATAATATAATATAAACTTAATGATAAACATAGCACCAGAAGCACGATGATATAAAGTATAGTTGTGCTCAAATTTATTCATCGAAGAGTTGATAAGCCTTTCTAGCTGTTTCAAAGGTCAGTGCTATATATATAACAATCTTCTTAACTTTTATAATTGTTTCAAGTAACTGACTGTACATTGTTGTAGTAATGTAAAGATAGTAAACTTGACTCTTTGTTACAGTCTACTATCTTGTTGCTTGCTGGAAGGCCACCATTGACATCCTTATTGTTCCCCATATGTGAAACCCCTCTTGGCTATACCAGGGTAGGTTTCTTATCATACATAGATCTATATTGTTGTACCTTAATTGTCAGATATATAGATAGATAGTGAGATCTAAATACCAATCATTGTTTATATTTGACAGGGTTCAAACCTTGGGATTGATTCAAATCCTGGGATTCACTGAATCCTTCAACATTCCAATCTTGGGATTCCTTCTTTTCTTTTTGGCTGATAATCTTGAGTGGGATTCCTTAGTGAATCTTTTCTCGGTGCTATTTTAAAGTTGGAATTCATCCTGAATCTTTCTTCTTGGAGTTGTGGTTCATCTGGATCCCTCTCCCTGCCAATTCTAACGTTGGGATTTGGCCTGATTCCTTCCTCTTTAATAGTACTTCAGCATAGTTGTATTCTCCTGAATCATATTCACCACTTGGAACATTCCCCTAGTCAATTCAGTTAAGTCATCATTATTCACAATTGTTGAGTCTGGATTTCTTATTCCCTTGATTTTATGCATGAGCAATATTTGGAAGCGTTCGGTTTCCACTCTCGTATCTGGTCCTAGAGCTGTCTGTGCTCATGTACATATTTTACACTTTGGAACCTTTAACTTGCCCTCCAAGGTGTATTAACTAATTCTATTTAATCATAATCTTTTATTTATATATTGCTGGGGTAGGACTGTGTACTATTAACTTTTGTCAGACCTCCCACCATATATTCTGAGCGATTTTAGTAAAGATAACACTTTTTTATGGAGTGTCACTATCCTTCATATTGATGCTTTTTGGTATTGTTACTCTTAATCTTCGAGACCTCTATCGGGTTAATCTTCGAGACCTCTATCGGGTTAATCTTCGAGACCTCTATCGGGTTAATCTTCGAGAAAGCTCCGGGAAACTAGTTAAATAGTTCTACATCTTTCTTTGGGTAAAAATCTTAGATTGTATCAACATTTTATATCAAAGTTCACAATCCTCCTCGAAAGTCATTCAAGTCAGCAGGCCGACGGAGTCCTAAAGACTAACTTCCTCCGTTACGGAGATAACCTAATCTGCTCCGTATTACCCCTGATGATGTCAGGTGGTTGCTGTGCTGACTAGACCTTCAAACCACTATCTTTGAACATCACAAACCTAACATTGACATAATCTCCTATACTTTGACTTCCGAAATCAAAAATTCTTCGAACTTCATATCTCCAAGAAAGAGCGGAGAGAGGTACCTCACCGTCGGGTACACTTGTTGATCCCAGCGTACTTCCTCTCCGCCACATAAATAAATTAAGTGGCGCCCGAACAGGGACTCTGTTTGAGTTCCTGCGCTTGCGTGCACTAGGATTGTGACTCTCGCTCACATCATCATATTTATTTTTGAAAAATCATCGATTCTCTTCAGTTCTTTTCAAAGAAATCTTCTTCTTTTTGTACTTATATTGGACAGATCGAGAGTTAGTTAGTAATAACCCTCCAATACTTTGAAATTCTTTCTTTTGAAACTTACAAAAGAAAATGTCAGAAAAACCTCAACCAAAAGACTTGGATACGAGCATAAATGCTGATAGCCAAGAAGCTGTGGACTTCGATCCCTCTCTTGCAGCTGTTGCATTAGATCCACGTTTAGACCAGCATCTGCGTGTTGATCATAATCAAGATAATGTAGGAATGAATGTAGGAATGAATGTGGAAAATAAAGACAGGGTAGAAGTTGTCAACTCTGACATACCCTCTGACTTATCTTTAGCTCCTAACTCTGACAAACCTTTCACTGAGCCTGAGATGAGTACTTTATTAACTAAACTCCATAAACAGGTGTTAAGTGAAAGGCAATTGGCTCAAGTAAATGATACAGTCGGTAAGGTTGAACACAGAACGTTCCATGATCAAGGTCAAGGTATTCCACCTAAATTCGATTCCCATTATGTGCATATGCCTAAAAATACCACTTCTTTCTATGATCGTGAGTATAAACCTTCCTTAGTTTCCCAATCTCAACCACGATCAACGCCTTTTTTACATAATCCACCCAGTTATGTAGAAAATCCTAGAAATCAAATTCTTTCTAATCCTAATCTTCATTCAAATCCTATTCTTCATCCTAACCCTAATCTTATTCCTAATCCTAACCTTATTCCTAATCCTAATCTTATTCCTAATCCTAATCTTATTCCTAATCCTAATCTTATTCCATAATTTTCTTCCTAAACCTCAACTTCTTCCTAATCCCAATCTTCGTCATGATTCTATACCCCCAGTAAATTACTTTACCCAACCTAAGTCTCTCTTTAGAACTCCCGATATGGGCAGAGACACTAGAGATTCTCTATCCCCTATCCATAGAGGAGAGGCTGACTTTTCTGGAAAGTATAATAAATTACTACAGCCTCAACGAGAACAAATTCCCTTAAATCAATATCCGGAGCACCAGATGTTTTCGACTGATTCTCAGTCGCATTCTGGTTGTATTCCACAAGGATATTCCCAACGACTGCCTATGCGTCGTATTCCTGACGATGATGAACCTTCAATGTATTCAGGACCACACATGAAAAAGAGACTTGACATGCTGGAGGAAGCCATTGTGCTTCTTACTCAGTTACTCAAGAACTCTCAGAAACTTAAGGTCGTGGATCCTGGAAAGTTTAAATATGAATCGGAACAAGATCTCTTAGTCTACCTGGCTGATTTTGAGGCTTATTGTAGTTTACACTACCCTAATGCCCATCACCAATGGTTAAGACTGCTTGGCCGACAGCTAGAAGGCAAATTCTTGAACATATACCGAGAGATCATCAAAGACAACCGTGAATACTTCTCTGTACGGGACAATCTTGTGTGTTGGTATCGTGATGAGGAACGAAAGAAAAAAGAATACAGAATACAGAAGTATCATGCCGCTCACCGATACCCTAACGAGAGCATCAAAATGTTCGCCCTTCGGTTAGAGCGCCTAGCTAGTCAAGCATATCCTGGATATGATATGAGAGATCATGATTCCCTTAGAATAGCTTTTCTATGTAGTTTGCCTCCTTATATTGAGATATTCGTCAGTCAATATATTAAAATGATGGAGTTGGACGGGTATAGTAGAGCTTCCTGGGAAAATATAGTGAATTTTGCGGACTCCTTAGATAGCGAGAATATCGCTTTCCCGAATTCCATTTCCCAAACTAATCCACTTGAGATCGACAAATCAACTTATGCCCAAAAGACCGCGATGAAAGTGAACCTAGACGAATCTTTGGAATCCGTTATCCGGATAAATACTGCACTACCCGGATGGACTGAGGTTTTACATCAAAACGTCGAACAACGGAAACCTAAATCCAACAATAATCATCGGCCGGCTCCTAAGAAGAAAAATAGTCCGCAAGAACGAAATAATGGTAGTCGATACTATCGTGACTCCACCAATAGTTACCAGAACCATGATAGTACAGTTCGTCCTGATTCAACTTCTCGTCCTAAGCCTGATGAAAGGAGAAAGGTTTTGTGTAACTACTGCGAAAAAACAGGTCACTCCATGGAAGAGTGTTACAAATATCTGGGAGTATGCAGTTATTGCAAAAAGAAAGGTCACATCAGGGCCAATTGTCGATCTAGGAAGTCTCCTTCCTCTTCTTCTCCGAATATCAGAAAAGTAGTCTGTCCCTTCTGCGGTGGTCCTCACGCTGGGATGAGGTGTTCCCTTAGTGCTCCTCCCCAGTCCCATAATCATGACCACGAGCCTTCTTCCCTTAGAACTGTTCCCTTTGAAAAAGTATATTCCCGGTCGTATTCTTCAAATCAATCGACCAATCACAGGCCTCCATCATCCAATCAGGAACCATCCCTACCTGCAAGTAAAAATTTAAACCCTTGCTCTAATGATGAGGTGCGGTATGATCCCCCTTTAAACTCCTGGTCTCCCCGGACTTGAGTCCTCTGGTGGAGAATAACCCTTTAATCGACTCAGTCAATGATGATGGAGGCACAGAAAATTTTAAAACTTTAAAATTATTTGTTTTAACATTGTCAAGGAACCTCTCACTATAAGCCAACCTCCTTAAGGACGATGGTAGTCCATTGTACTCCTTTCAAGGAGGACCCTCTGATTGTTTCAGTCGCTTTGGTTCCCAACAGCTCTGGTTTATAGTTGTATGGTGGACAGTGGAGCTGGAATTAGTTTAATCAGCACTGAAATGACCGAGGGGTACATGAAGAACTTACCCTTACGGCCTTCTGTAGATATACAGGTTAATGCCATCAGTGGTCTGGTCCGAGAACATTCAGTACCTATTGACTTCTACACTGAATGTAATCTGTACTTCCCTGATAGTGATTATGTATCTAAGCCCGTCATTTTGTTGGTGGTTCCCCAGGAATTTATGCCAGCTTCGCTAGTTTTAGGGGCTGTCGCTTTAAAAGAAAATGACCTTCTCCCAGACTTAACTACGCGGGAATTAGTACATAGATCTAATGATTGTATAGAATCCGTAGCTAAGGATGAGAGTCTAAACATCCCCTTTTATAAATGCGTCACGGTTAAGTCCATAAATGTTCCACCGTTTTCCTGTCAGATGGTGGATGTAAGTTGTCCTTCATCTGAAGTCTCTGCTTTGGTAGGTTTTCAATCAGAGCCAATGGGATCCGTTGTACCAATTCCTGGTGTATTGGATTTGCGAGATTCATGTACGCTCTATTTAATCCTTCCGATACACCTCATTATGTTAGGAAGGGTACTGTAGTAGGTAGCTTGTGTTCTTTGGAAGAAGAAGATATTCTTCAAATTAATACTAGGCCAGTAGAGGCGAATTCCGAAATCAACTTTAAAGCAGACGTATGGTCCCCCACTAAGTTGGAGGAGGAGTTTTGCTTTGCGGATATTCCTATCTCTGACCTCGAAAAGAAACGATTAATCGCAGTGTTATTAAAACATAAATCGGCTCTCAGTTTCGGTGACCACGATGTTGGAGTGGCTACTAATATCACACACAATATCGAGGTAGAAACTGGTCGACCTGTGAGATTACCAGTACGTCGTTTCCAGGGTCCCTTGGCTCAAGAAATAGAAAAACAATGTCATGAACTGTTGGAGCAGGATATTATTAGACCTAGTAAATCCCCTTATTCGGCTCCTGTGGTTCCTGTCCGAAAACCTGACGGTAAGTTGCGTTTATGTATAGACTACCGGAAATTAAATAGTGTTACTAAGACAGATTCCTTCCCTTTACCTAACCTAATAGATATGATTTATAATATGTATGGTAATAAATATTTTACAACCATTGATCTGGTCCGTGGAACCCGAAAGTGTTGAAAAAACTGCTTTTTCCACTCCATTTGCCCAGTATGAATATTTAAGAATGCCCTTTGGTGTAAAAAATGGTCCAGCAACATTTCAACGTGGAATGATGCTGGCGTTAGAGGAATTACCATGGTCCAAGGTTATGATATACTTAGATGATATTATTATCCTCAGTCAAGACATAGAGGATCATCTAGTTACCTTGGATCGTGTCCTTGCTGCATTAGAGAAAAATGGGTATAAACTTAAACCCAGTAAAACCAGGCTTTGCCGTACTGAGGTGGAGTTCTTGGGTCACCAAATATCACAGACTGGTATACTTCCCCTTCAGAAAAATCTCAAAGGGGCGTTAGAATTTCCCGTCCCGACTTCGGTAAAACAATTACGCCAGTTTCTGGGAATGGTAAATTTTTATAGGCGACATATTCCCAACTGTTCTCAAATCAGTAAGCCTTTATCATGCCAGACTGGTGGTAGATCCATTAAATGGACGCCGGAGTGTCAGCAGGCCTTTGATCAACTTAAGGAGGCCTTAGTAAATCCCACATTGTTAGGGTTCCCCGATTATAGTCCAGAGGTTTCTCCCATGGAGCTACATGTAGATGCTTCAGACCTCGGGGCTGGTGCTTGCCTTTCTCAAATCCAAGACGGAGAACGCAAACCAATTGCTTTTATTTCTATGACCTTCAATGGGGCTCAGAGAAATTATGGAGTGATTGATAAAGAACTAACTGCTTTGCGTTGGGCTGTCAAATCCCTTAGACCTTTCCTCCGTGGTATAAAATTCATTATATATACCGACCATATGCCACTCATCTATTTACAAAATATGAGTCTGGTTGATGGAGGTTAGCTAGAACTATGGAAGAGCTCTATGAATATGACTTTGACATACGTCATATATCGGGCCCTAAAAATATAGTTGCCGATGCTCTCTCCCGATCTCCCGTAAATGATAATATAGAAGAACCCGCCGAAAATACTTCTTTGGATTTCATTCCTCCTGGGTTCTTTCCGATAGAAATCAGCGGAGGAGGAGACTCGTTATATAAGTGTTTTTCTCTTTACTTATATGGATCGGTCGAGAGACATTTAGAGGTAAGAGATGTTCTTATCGAAGAGTTACAAAAGCATCCTGTAAAATATAAACTTCAAGGTCAGTTGGTTCAAAAAAGACTCCGATTATTAAAACTTCCGGGTCAATTGCCAATACCAGAAGTTATCACTGCTTTTACGGATGTTTTTAAAGTTAACGTTCACATATATTATGTCCATAATAAACCTTTAATATATGGAAATAATGCTGGTGGTGAACCCTGTTATTTAAAATGCTTAGCCGTTGTTCACTATAACTATCTGCTAGTTACTTCTAGTAGTGAATAAACTTCATGTCGACTCCATCGGAGTATGTACCTTATTGAAGAAGGACCAGTCTTTTATAACCTTGTCTCGGGGTTATAAAATGACACACTTGTGTCCTGATACGAAGTAAATAAGCCTGGAGAATAAAAGTTGGCTTTGCTTCATTTGTTTAGAAAATGAAACTTCTGTCGTTCCCTTACTGACTGGAACGTAAATTTAAATTACTTGGCCAATCAAACTTATCAGTACATAGTTCTGATAAGTCACTTGAAAAAAAATCTTATTCCTATCTTTCTTAATCTCTTAAGTAAACTTCCTCTTGAACTATTGTTCTATAACATCTTCATCTATCGAAGCTGTTTTGAATGTATGCTTTCTAGTGTGCCTGATCGTCAAACACTTTAACTAAGGTGACGAAAAAACCCTCCTGGTGTACCTGATTCTTGTAAAATTGATCTTTGTGTGTCTGGATTCTTCGTGTATGCTTGCAGACTAAAAATTAAAACTATAAACTAAAAATCAAAAAAGTCTTGTGTAATAGAATTCCTCACGTTATTTAACCAATGGTTAAATACGCATAATGTATAAATATATACTGTCTAGTATATATTTATCAAAACAAATGCATATAATTATTATGTATAGAGTCATCGAAAACCGCCTACCTCACAAACTGATATATATATATATATATATTGAGCTGTATATATATATGTACCTATTGTACCAGTATATATATATATATATATATATATATATATATATAGCTGTATATATATAAATATATATATATATATATATATATATATATATTGAGCTGTATATATATATGTACTATTGTACATATATATATACCAGTTCCTCGGTTCCAACGAACCTGTCATGTTTCATGACAGGTTGTGGAGTGGAGGAGCTTTAAAACTTATTTTACAGATTTGTCCCGGTTCCTGAAGGAGATAATCCGATGTTCTCTGATCAATCTATAACTTGGATGAGTAAGACTCTCTCTCTTCAAATTAAATGGGCCAACTGGGTGATTTCATAAGTATAACAAGAAAATAGAAAGAATCAGGAAAAAGACTTCCTAGATTGTTTCTATTTTCGAAATATAAAATATAATAATGAAAAAAAAATTTTTTCATTATTATTGAGGTGGTGTGTTTTCGATGAACAACCATGAACTTTCCAAGCAACTATTTTCTGATGGTATACCTTTATTTTAAAGATACAAATTTTAAATTTTATATAATTAAATTTGTCTTTTTTTTTATTATTATAACTCGTCAGTTTCTCAATAATTAATTTGTACTTCTGATTTCCCCAAATCAATAAGTGCAGTTGAGAAATAGTGAAGGTGAAAATGACTTAGTTTACTCTACGTCATTTTTTCGCTTCCAGACAGTTATTATATGATGAAAATTAATAATCTTAGACTAGATAATATGCTCATGTTTTTTTTTATAATTGGAAATCCTTCCATGACTCAATAACTGCCGGATATTTTGATGTTTTTCAGGATTGACTCTACATAGTACAAGACATCGAGAAACATCTCTGTCGGTATCCCAGAGTATCAGGACCAGACGATCAGTATTCATCATGCCATTGTTAATGGCCGAGAGATCTTCTGATAGACAATATGTTTCATCAATTATAACATCGATCTTTGAAAAAATTACTTAGGCTGCAGAAAGGTGAATGCCCAATCCCAAGTTACTTCTACAGTCCCTTTGGGCAAGATATGTATGTGTCTAACCAACAAAGAACACATTAATCAGGATTGGGACACCAGTAGGCCAAACACGTTATAGAAGATCCGGTGTTATCTGGCGAATAGATGAGGAAACTGTCCATCTACAGTTGAATTGGTAAAAATCAAGATCTCTTATAGAAGAAAATCCTAATGGACAGATAATAATACCGTCAGAGAGGCCGACATAATCGATGCTTGTTATAACAGCATTGTTAAGGGGAAGTACCTATTGTCACCCCTCATATCTATCATATCAACCAGGAAACCTTTTACTTGATTCTTCTTGGTTGTAGGATAATATCAACAAGGAACCCTTTAACTTGATTTTCTTCGTTGTAGGAACCGTTTATTCTTGGAATCACTAAAGAATAAATGTGAAAATTTATCTAAAAATTAACATTAAAATTGTATATAACTTGAAACAAAATATATCTTGTAAATATTCATAGCTTAGTAGAGAGTCCTGAGTATCCTTCCCTGCGCGCTGTTTCTATGCTCCTTGCCTCTTCACTCCCGTCTTTCTTCGAACGACGTGGAAAATTGAGGTGGGGGTTTAGATTTAGTGGGGGAGGATATAAGGGAGATATTGATCATGCATCCATGATGTCAATTGGCAATTCGCTATCTTATTCTGGTGTTGTTTATTCTCGGAAATGTTTTTTATAATACAGTCTGGACGTTTGTAACCATTTTTGATCCAGCCTGTGATAATACAATCTTATTCATCTTATTAATTCAATTATAGAAAACCTTTGTACCATTTATAGATACTATACCAGTATTTCTTTTCTTTTAGTATCTCTTGCTATGATAATAATTGTATATTTTAAAAAGTAAATAAAACTAATAAAAAGCATAGCCAGAAGCACAGAGGTTATATATGGAATAGTGCTCAAAGATCACACCTTGACGAAATTGTAAAGCCTATTTAGCTGGTTTCAAGGTTAGTGATATCATTTACCACCTTATTTAAGCTTATGATTATAATATTAATAAGGATATTGTACTGATATTAAGATAGTAAACTTTGTTACAGTTTACTATCTTGTTGCTTGCTGGAAGGCCATTGACATCCTTATTGTTCCCATCTGTGAAACCCCTCTTGGATATATCAGGGTATGTTTCTTGATAGAATAAATATATGTGACTTCAATTAACTGTCAAATATGCAAATATAAATTATGGTAAATGCCAATTATTGTTTATATTTGACAGGGTTCTGTTCCGGGGATTCATTCTGAATCCTTCAATCATTCTTATACGGGCCGTTCCGTTCTTGGGATTCATACTTGAATCCTTCTATACATTCAGATCTTGGGATTCCTCCTGAATCCTTCTTCTTGGTGCGATTCTAAGGCTGAGATTCATCCTGAGTCTTTCTTCGTGGAGTTGTTTCGAGGTTTTGATTCTTCCTGAATCTTGCCTCGTGCCAATTGTCGCGTCGGGATTCATCCTGAGTCTTTTCCCTTCATCGTATCCTATCACAGTAGTGATCATCTTAAATCCTACTTTTCAACTTGGAACCATTCCCCAGTCAATTCAGTTAAGTCATCATTTATTCACAATTGTTGAGTCTGGATTTCTTATTCCCTTGATTTTTATGCATGAGCAATATTTGGAAGCGTTCGGTTTCCACTCTCGATTCTGATCCTAGAGCTGTCTGTGCTCGTGTACATATTTTACACCTTGGAACCTTTAACTTGCCCTCCAAGGTGTATTAACTAATTCTATTTAATCATAATCTTTTATTTATATATTGTTGGGGTAGGACTGTGGTAAACATTAACTTTTGTCAGACCTCCCACCATATATTCTGAGCGATTTTAGTAAAGATAACACTTTTTATGGAGTGTCACTATCCTTCATATTGATGCTTTATTGGTATTGTTACTCTTAATCTTCGAGACCTCTATCGGGTTAATCTTCGAGACCTCTATCGGGTTAATCTTCGAGAAAGCTCCGGGAAACGAGTTAAATAGTTCTACACCTTGCTTTGGGTAAAATCTTAGCTTAATATCAACATTTTTATATGTTATCAAAGTTACAATCCTCTTCGATAGTCATACAAGTCAGCAGGCAGACGGAGTCCTGAAGACTAACTTCCTCCGTTACGGAGAAAATCTAATCTGCTCCGTATTACCCCGGATGGTGTCAGGTGGTTGCTGTGCTGACTAGACCTTCAAACCACTATCTTTGAACATCACAAACCTAACATTGACGTAATCATCTATAAATCGACATTCGTAATCTTAAAATTCTTCGAACTTATCTACAAGAAAGAGCGGAGAGAGGTACCTCACCGTCGGGTACACTTGTTGATCCCAGCGTACTTCCTCTCCGCCACATATATATATATATATATATATATATATATATATATATATATATATATATATATATATATATATATATATATATATATATATATATATATATATATATATTGATAAATTCCAGATGACAGAGAAAGTTTACTCACACCAAATTAGTATTTCGAATCGTGGGGTTTAGGGGATATTCGTAGTTTAAAATTAGAATGATTTATATTTAATGTCTATGTCTATGAAAGAGGCCACACAAGGAGTTTCTCTTTTAAGGTTGTTGCATGCAACCCCGGATCCTACTTGTTTGGTCCCTTGTTATACGCACGCAAAGTTCTAAATTTAAAACCCTTAAACACTTTTGTAAGAACACAAGAAAGGGCATTCGTCTTACACTTATTTTATAAACAAAGTTCACCTAAAATATAGAGAAAATATAACTTTAAATTAAACTGCACAATAAGATAAAAAGGGGAAACAAGGGTAAAAGGGGAATTCCACTACGAGGTGGAAACTTCAAACGATCCTTGGAGTGTTGATTGCCTTCTTCTTCTTCCTCCTCTTCTCCTTTTTCATCCTATAAAATATTAACACACTTATACCTTTTTCCTCTCCTCCCACCTCCTCTCCAACTTCTTCAATTCCTTCCCTCCACATGTCTCCTCAAACCCTCCATCTTCACTCCCTCCTTTGTCAGTGGGTCTGCCAATTGTTTCTTTGCTTCCACCCATCGAACATCTTTAATCAGACCCTCTTCTAGAGCCTGTTTTATGTATGCAATATCTATTTGAAGTCTCATATTGCTCACTTTTGACGTGGAATGTATTCCGTCCACCAAGGTCTTAGAGTCAGAGTATATCCAGATGCCAAGTGGTTCCTTCCCTATTACCTCCTCCCACCAAGCGTTGATGAGGATACCGGCTTCCATCCCTTCGATTAAACCAAGAGTCTCCGCTTCCATCGTAGATCTTGCTTTCCTTTTCTCCATCTTTGATTTCCAAAAAATTGGACTGCTTTTTCCTAACTCATCTACCAGGCTCACAATATATCCGATTTGGGGACTCCCCGGGTCTTCATCGATCACTTTTCTCATAGACGCGTCCGTATAGACAACAATCTTTAAATTTCCTTTGAGATTCTGAATCCGTATCTCCCAATTCTCATTTTTACTTTTCTCAATAATGCCTATGAGTTTCCTCATATCCTCGGGTTCCACTTTTGCAGTATCTGCTCATATGACTCACTGGGTAGGCCAAATCTGGACGAGTGTGTTGGCTTGCCCAGTTCATTTTTCCAATAAGGGATCTATACTTCGTCATTTCCCTTTCTTGTAGTCGAGTGTGTCCTTTGTAGTCTTTCTTGTCAGGTATCTCTATGTTCCTCACATACCCCGTTTGTGATAGGAGGATTCCTTCTTTATCCACCTTCACATCCACTCCGATATAACGGAATTCTCCCTCTTCTTCACCTCCCACTTTCAATCTATGTTTTAATCTATTTATTACTGACCGACAAAACTCTTCTGACCCTCCGTAGCAAAAATCGTCGACATGGGTACACATTATACCCGCGAGTTTCCCTTTTTCTCTCCAGTAGAACATCGTAGGTTCCAGTTACTCCTGTACCTCCAAATCATCTTAGAATCGTAACCACACTCTCATACCACGTTCTGGCAGCATCTTTCAACCCGTAAACGGCTTTCCTTAGTTTCCATATACATCCTTTTGTTTCGTCTTCTAAAGGAGGCCTAACCCACACATCTCTTTCAATTCTTTTCCCTTGAAGGTAAGCCGTCTTTATATCGATTGTCCTACACTCCCATCCATAAAAACACATGATGGTCATGCAAAATTTCATAATCTCACCAGAACACGTTGGGGCATCAGTCGCAAAAAGTCCCTCTTTTTCTTCGTATCCTCTCACCACCAATCGCGCTTTCCATATTTTACTTCCATTTTTCATCTTTTGTCCGATTACCCATTTTAATGAGAGTGTCTTTTGTCCCTTATTCTCTACCACCTCATAAACGTCATTTTTCTTCCAACTAGTTAATTCCTCTCTTTTTGCTTCTTCTATTTCTTCTTCTGGGAAGTTACCGTACCATCCCTCTGTATCCTCTCCATCTTCTATCTCCTCTCCGCCCATATTTTCTCTTTCCTGGCTTGTTTCCTCCTCCTCCTTTATATTCTTATACTCCTTGAAATCTATCCATTGGGGTCTACCATCTCCAACATCTATGACGTTGAAACATTCATCATACTTCTTACTGGTGGCTTTTCCAGCTCTACTAACTATTTGAAATACTCTTATTTTTTCTCACATATATACCTTTTTCCTTGTTTAAAAGTTTCTTTTTTCTTGGGAGTCATGGGGATCTCTTCTGTATCTTCTGTAATCTGTAGATCTTCTTCTACATTTTCTCCTTCATCTTCACTACTGGATTCGTCTTCTAAGTATTGTCTTGCAGGCCCCATCCCTCCTCCATCTATATTCCCTTTTTCTCTGGATTGTTCCTCACCTACTTCTTCCTCATCCTCCTTGTGGGGTAATCTCCCTAGTCTCGTGATATGTACTCTATTAATTTCTCTAATAGTCCCTCCGTGTTTCACGACCACTGTTTTTCCTAATCTGCCGACAACCTCCGCAGGTCCTCTCCATTCTTATACCTCTTCTCCCGGTATCGCTAACTCAATATGGTGTTCCCTCACATTTTGTCGGAGTGCTCTTTTTATTTTTTCCTCAGATTCTTGTCTAATGTGTATTTCTCTGGCTTTATGAAGGCCAGTCAACACGTTCCTCAGCATCGCACTCTCTTCTCCTTCCTCCAATGTTCCAACCCTTTCTTCTTCTCCCAATCTAGTAAGATTGGGTAAACCAGTGTTCCTGCCAAAAACAAGATGGTTAGAGGGGCAAACCCATTTGCATCAGATAGGCTATTCTTCGCTGCCACCGACCACATCAATCCTATTTCGAGATGGATCCCTTCTTCTCTTAACTTCCGTAGAGTCCTTTAAAAGTCCTACCATTCTTTCACATAAACCGTTGCTAAAAGAACTCCTTGCTGTGCTTAATTTTCTGTTTTTATCCAAACTCTGTTCATTTTCTTCATTCTTCATTGGAGAATTCCAGTCCACTGTCACTAAACAATTCTTTTGGGGCACCAAATAAACTGATCCATTTTTCCATAATCCTCTTTGTGATTTCTTCTGGTTTCTTGCTTTTTACCCAGCTTGCCTGGCAATAACGAGTTGCGCTGTCGATCATCACTAAGAATTTTTCTCCTTCTAACTCCCCCAAATCCATACAGACTACCTCATTAAACACTCTTCCCAACGGAAGTCCAACGATCGGTCTGGCTGGAGTCCTTTTAAACCGGATGCACACATCACAACTTTTCTTGCATGTCTTCTAGACTCTGTCGTATACTTCTTCTTTCATCTTCTTTTAAGGTATCTTTTTCAAATGCGTCCAGGATCAGTCTCCACAATTTTTCAATCCCAGGATGACCAAATTGTATGTGAAGTTTCCTTAACGCTTTCTTCCTGTTTAGAGAATTTCTCAAATCTTCTTTGGTGTTCTCTTGATACCAAACGAAATTTTTATTGAGTCCTTTTCTTAGTTGTATCATTAGATGTCCTTTCCTATTCTCCCGACATTTTACTCCCTTTTGTTGCAGAACACCTATGTCTATTTCTTTTCTTCTCATGTCTATTTTCATGTCCATCCGTTCCATCGTCTCTTTTCCCACAAGCCAAGGAATATCTCCCCTTACCACTTCAGTTCTCATGAGAAACTCATATCCACGGATGTTGCATGGTATGTTAATTATCTTACAAACATGATACTCTGTCTCACCAAAAACATAGGTTCCTTCCTTCTCCTCCACTGTCTGCAACATTTCCTTTCTTTCACTCCCAGACAAACTCCCCACTATCCTGCCTAGTCATCTCTCCCCAATAACTGATGTCTTACAACCAGTGTCAATCAAGGCCTCAAGATCATCATATGGCCCCGATGTTTTCTCTTCTTTTTCGTAACTGCAGTAGACATCTTTTTTCTCACTTCTTTCTCTCCCTTCATTCTGTCCTATATTTTTGTTCTTGAATCCTTCATTTTGAGGGGTTTCTGTCTTCATCCTCACTCCCTTACCTCTGTGAGGACACTTGAAGGCGAAATGGTATTCTGATCTGCAAATCATGCATTTTTTGAACGACCCATCTGGATATGTAGGATTTTTTCCTTTCAAGTTTGATCCTTTATCTCCTTTTTCTTGATCTTTCTCACTAAACCAGCCACAAGTTTCTTCTTTCTTTTTTTCCTCTCCGATATTCATCTCATATAGAGTAATAAGAGCCATTTTAAAGTCCTTAAAGTTCCAGTCTCCTTTTCCGCAATACGATAAAGTAAGTTGTTTCTGTTCATTGGTAAGATTTGCTGCTTCAACTACATGACAGCAACGTAAATCTTCCACCAGAAACCCACTGCCGCAGACCAGGCGACATTCTCTCTCCTGTATTTCGTATCGTCCCATAAAATCTCTCATCCCTTCTCCTTTATTTCTTTGTATTTTAAAATACTTGCTTATTTTATCGAACTTATCTTGCGTCCTTTCCCTGCCAAATTGTTCATCCAATCTCTTAATTATTGCTTCTTTTCCTCCTACTGATTGTAGATCTTCCATAGAAATATCCTGCACAAATTTGAATGCCCTTTCTCCTAAACTTAACATGATTTCTACTGCTGGATATTCTATTTTCTTTCCTTCTGCAAGAAACCACAAATCTATGAGTTTTTTCCACATTCCATAGTCTTCTCCTTCGTTTCCTTCCCACCGGGGACATGTTCGCTTTGTGGTTCTTCCTTTTTCCTTTCCTTCCGTTATCTTTTCGATCTCCTTTTTCATGGATAACAATGAAGCCTTGAGTTCCTCCATGATTGTGAGTAGAAAGCAGAGTGGCGCAGCTTCATAAATTCCAGATGACCGAGAAAGTCTACTCACTGAATTAGGATGTCGAATCGGGTGGGGTTTAGGGGATTATTCGATTGTTCGCGTTAACACTAGAATGATTTATATTTAATGACTATGTCTATGAAAGAGGCCACACAAGTAGTATCTCTTTTAAGCTTGTTGCATGCAACCCCGAATCCTACTTGTTTGGTCCCTTGTTATACGCACGCAAAGTTCCGAATTAAGGCCCCTTAAAACACTTTTTTACGCACACTAGAAAGGCAGTCGTCTACACTTTCTTTATTAACAAAGTTCACCTAAAAGAAAAGAAAAATATAACTTTAAATTCAAACTGTACAATAAAAGTACAAAGTGTTGGAAAGCAAGGGTAAAATGAATGCACTACGAGGTGGAACTTCAGACGATCCTTTTTGAGTGTTGCTTGAGATTGCCTTCTTCTTCTCCTTTTTCATCCTATAAATATTAACATATATATATATATATATAATATATATATATAAATAATATATATATATAAATAATATATATAATATATAATATATATATATATACTAATAATATATATATATATATATATATATATATAGTTAACTAAAGATTTAGAAGAAAGAGAAAATGAATTGGAGGAAACCCAAAAGAAATTGGAAGACTCAAAGAAAACGGAAGTAGAAGCACGTGAGCAACAACAAAAACAAAGCAGGTAAAAATTAAATCAAAATTAAAAAATATTTCTTTATTAAGATAAGAATTAACAATGGTTTACATATTTATTTAATAAGATAAGAATTAACAATGGTTTACATATTTATTTATTTGACACCTTTCACAATACAACTTTTATAATTATTGAGTAATTTGATTCTTTTAAATTTTTTCTTTGTCAGAATTGCTTTAGAAACACAGACTAAATACGAAAGGGAAGTAATGTATCATGCTTCTGATCTTGAAGCTTTAAATACTCTCAAGAATAAATTGGCTAGCTACAATTCGGAGTATGAGGAGGTTGTTCACGCCAAAGTCAAAGCTGAAGAAGAATTGAAAGGTATTTTTATTACTATTGTTTTTAATATATTTTTATTATTATTATTATTATTATTATTATTATTATTATTATTATTATTATTATTAGAGGTGTACCGGAGGTCTGTTCCGGCTGGAGTTTTAAATTTTTTCCGGTTTTGCTTCCAACAGGAACGGAAATTACTAATCTACTTTTGAAAAAAAAAATTTGCTGGAAGGGATTTATTTTACATAATCTATAGCCCATCTTTTGTCAAAATATAATCGTACCTTGTGTAGCATTCATACACATTGTATTACATACCTACAGTATTATTTAAATAAAGTTTACTAAAATACCTCATAATATAGGATAATAAGATATTCTCATTAAATTCAAATTTTAATTTGTCAAAATTTGCTATATATATATATATATATATATATATAATATTACCATAACATATATATACATGTTATAGATATATCATATATAGATATATATATATTATATATATATATAGTATATACAGTGGCTATTTGGGGGGCCAGCCCCCCCCGAAATTTCTAGACACTAAAATTTTTAGTATCATAATTACATAAAGTGCAGCAAGTTAAATTATTTTTATAATTCCGTCGCTGTCAGAAACACAATCTCGTAAGGCCATGAGTAAAACTACAACTTGAAACATCATAGAAAATGCCAACATCTAGAATTTCCAGTCTGATTTCTTTGAAGAATTGTAAGCGCATCTGAATCTGAACTGAGTATTAAAATTGCTGTACCAAGAATTAACACATTCCAAAAATACAGACCCAACATTCCTACTCTGACCCACAGACTTATTATCGCACCCATTTTTATACCATTTTTTGATGATTTAATATCAGCACAAGGAGAGAGGTTTTAGAATTTTCCGTTGGCAATCCGAACGTTGTGTATGTGCCCATATGAGAAGATAAAAAGATTGTGTAATATTACAAGGGAGATCTCGAAAGCCCAAATGAAAATTTAGTAAGCAGAATATGATTTATGGAAGTTGAAATGGCATCACAGCACAGGTCGCCCAAAAACCGCAATAGATGGAATAGTTTCTGTTCGCAGGCACAATTTCCAAATATTTACATCTTGTTGCATATACTGGCAATTTTTACCCGTGTTTGATGCTTCAGTAGAAGAAGCTTTTCAACATTCAGACTTCTGAAAACCTACTTGAGAAATACTATGAGATGAAAGACTATGGACTTGCCCTCCTCACATACATCGAAATAGAAATAAAATTGAGATGTTATCTCAGGAATTCGCTCACTCTCAATGTCAGGCAGAATTAAATTAACAATTACGGTAAGAAATTTTAGTAATTCATATACAATTTTCCCATTTTTTCTTAGGAATTTAATATTTTGCTTCCACTTTAATATACTTAATATAATTATATATATTATATATAATATTAGTATAAAATATATATATAATATATATATAATATATAATATATATATAATACTAATATAGTATATAAATAATATATATATATATATTATATATATATATATATTATATATATATAATATAATATAGTAATATTATATATATATATACTATATATATATATATAAAGCAAAATTCTTTAAACGTTAAACTGTAATAAAATAATACACCATTCTATAATGCTTCCTTATATATAATAATATATACTAATAAATATATATATATAATATATATATATAATTATATAGTAATATATATATAGTATATTATTAAATATATAATACATACTTCATGCTCCCCGGTAGTGTGAATGTCTTCGCCGGGTTTACTTGACTCAATATAGTCGGTTCAATCAAACACTCCCGTCAAGAACCAAGCCTTTCTCCAAAAAACGGTAAACTACCAGGAGCAAAAGAGATCAGACACAATTGTGTATAATTTTAAACTTGAGACAAATAGTCTAGATTTTGCCAAAAGAGCCGCTAGAGTGCGAGAATTTAAAATGTATGACAAACGATAAACAAAGGTAATAGACGGAGAGGATGGGAGTAACAGTTATACCCTCAATGTACCACCAAGGCACA
>JABUQX010117054.1:0-20000 GCA_015478945.1 Trachelipus rathkii
GATATATGACATACCAACGTATATACCCCTATACTTATTAAATATATAAAATAGTATCTTTAACATCAATAATTGTTGATAAATAATCTATGAAAAACTCCCATGCCGAAACCTACATAAACGTACCGTGAAAACTCACCCCTATATATAGTGTCCACGTGTTAAGCTATAAAAACCTTCACCAATAGTAATAATAACGCAAGAGTTGCCAAATGAAATAATACATTTATTATCTAATAGGTTCCGATAGCATATACGTTTGATATCAGAATATATCCACCATACCCTAATATTGTGAGAACATTTATATCACTAAATTCCAAAAATGTATGTTACCACCCTCTCAAAAAAAATATAATGAAATTGAGTAACCTTAAAGAAGAATTAATAATTAGAAAAGCAATACTCACACACACTCACCAATGAGCTAAATGTACAGAACGAGGTTGTTTCTGATGATATCTTCAGATAGCTGGAACTGGAGAGTACCAACAGTACTATAGTTAAATTTACAAATTTGAGTAGGAAAGTATAGGTCATGTAGTATCTTTCACAAAATATATAATATTTATAAAACTTGTTAGATGTAAAAAAAAAAAAAAAAATTAAGTAATGAATTAACTATTGATAAAATTCTGATCATTGTGTGCTACACACACAATGATCTTCTGTAGGATGACTTAAATTATGAAAGCACGAACTACAGATATATAAATAATATACACGACAATATGACACCAATCTAAGCTATAATAAAATCATCTCACACTTTATATTTAATCTTATCTATCATATTATCCGATTAAATTAATGAAATTAAGAAAGTCGAGTTCTTAATACATGATTGTTATTGCTTACACTTATTTACGTCAAGAGAGAAGGTACTAAATTCAGACTCATATCCAATAAAAAACACATCAAATAGTACAAACATTTAGACAATAAACGTATTTAATCTCCTATTTTAGTCTGTAAAAAATAAGAGCTTTTAATAAATCTAATAATCCTGAATGTATCTATTAACACAAACACAAATACGACCTTGGCAGCGCATCAGGGATGTACTGTAAAAGTCTAGTAAAACCCTCAGAGAGGAGGTATAAACTAGAAGTTTATCGTTAAGCTATGAGATTGCTTTCCTAAAATTAGAGTGTAATAATAGGCGTAATACCTCATCATTACTCAGGTCCTGACAGGACTGAGAGAGCGAATAGTGAGGTTATATTTCAAATAAAAACAAATACACCCTATAGACTTGCTATACAAACTAGTATTCACTAGAGTACTTATTTATTGACATGATAAAAGGAAATTCTAATTATTAACACTATTATGGTTCAAAAACACTAATCTATTACCTTCATCAATGGTGACCTCTACACCTCAACTACTGCTATTCTGAAAGCTATAAGTGAATAAAAAATAAAACCAATTTATGTTCGAAAAATTAAAGATCGCGAGACTTCAAACTAAGCATTAATCATGGAAGAGAGTGGAGAAAAAGGGTTATCTGAATGGAAGATTTGATTTATAGTAAAATTTGATATAAATAGAGAAAATATATGAAAAGACCTCGCGCAATGTTTTCCAGGAGATTATATAGGATTGAACCACAGGAAAATTTTTTTATTTTAAGATATCATATACCTCAACTGTATATATATACCCTTCAACTCAATTGAGACAGTCTCAATAACAGTCGAGTTTGAAAGGACGTCTAATTCACAATAATGATGTAATATACCAATTAATAAGATATTCATGAGAATAACTTATACCGTTTTCTCCAAGCTTTGCATAATAATATATAATTAAATATACCTTGGGAATTTGTATAGACACACACACACCTACCCATATACATATATATACTATATATACCAGTATAAATAAATATATATTATATATACTACTTGTCAAAACGAATAGAAAAGAAAAAGTGAAGGAAATTACTTAATCATACCTAATCTCACTAGCTAAACATAATAGTCTTTATTTTATATAACACCTATCCAGGTACATAAGACAATCAATCTACCATTATACCTCACATACCATTCGTAGACAATTTACTTTACTTCACCTATTGATCAAATATATATATATATAATATATATTAGTATATATATTAGAACATAAAGTCTTACTTTAATGTGCACACACGAGGATACAGGGAGGTTCGGATCAAAAAGAAAAATTATTCACTAAATTTGCCTTTATTGATACGTTAATAAATATTCTTAGGGGCTTGATTTTTAAAATGATTTTTATTCATTATAAGTATCTTAACAACTATTGACAGCTATCTGAGAAGCGAAAATTAAGTACGCTATTTAGGATATACGTAATTTAAGGTTGGTTAAGGTTTATATAAGGTAAGGTTATAGGTATATTAGTGAAATTATAGGTCAAGGTAATATATATAATAAATTTACATTTACGAATATAAAGTAACATATACTATACTTATAATTATTGTATCATAAGTAACTCCTTTACAGCTTAAGTAATAAAAATGTGTTTTAAATTAGATTCACGAGTAGCCTCTAACAGTCCATGTGGCATTCAATAACTTCATATATATATAATATATCAACTATATTATATATAAATTATATTATATAATATTAAACTTAATATATATATAGAAATGTATAATAATCTATGAACAATTTAAAATATAAATTCATATGTATAATTATATTTAACAAATCGATATATATATATATTATATTATATATAATATATATATATATATTAATAATATATATATATATTAATATTACTATATATATATTAATATATATATATAATAATATTATTATTAATAATAATTATAATAAGCATATATATATATATATTATAATATATTATATATATATTATAATATTCATATATATCTATATATATAAATATATATCATAATTATGAATATCCATCATGTCAGCTGTGTGGAATATAATGTCAACTAAATTAGTGGTATTTCCTTTATCTCTAGTAGATAAGTCAAGTCAACTGAAGAGTGAAATCTTTGATTTGTGGTCCCTGCTTAAAAGTAAAATCTAGTAGCATACCTATACTGTCCCGTTTTCCTATAGTCATCGTTTCAAACGTGCACTTATACAATATAATATATATATCTTATATATATATTACAGTATTAATTATATATAATAATATATTATATATTATAATAATATATATTAATCATTAAATATATATACTATAATATAATATATATAATTTAAATATAATTATAATATATTATATAATATATATTATATAATATATATATATAAATTTATAATATTATTATATATTATAATATATATCAATATTATAATATAATATATTATATATTATAATATATATAAATACTATGATAAAAATAATTAAATCTAATATATTAATTTATTAAATATCATAATATATATATATATAATAATATATATATAATATTTATACTATATCTATATAATTATATATAATATATATAATATATTTAATATTAATATAATTAATATATATAATATATATATATATAATATTATCTATAATATATAAATTATATATATTTATATATTATATTAATTTAACGATTATATAATATAAATTAAAAAATAATATCCTAAAATTAATAATATATACTATCCTCTTACTATAACGAAACATTTAATAATCTGTCTTCAATATATAATATCCACCTTTTCTCCTCAGTAGATATGTAAATCTTCTATTCGAAATATACAGGGAATATTAGAGAGAAACTATCTAATCCTTTATCCTTAAAAATTTGCGAATGACCCAAAAAACATTAATTGTATCAATGTCATAAATTTAAGATATTATTTTGCTTAATAGTTCTATATTATTTATTACCTCATTACCGTTATATATATATTCTTATACTACCCCTTATATTTTAATTCCCTTTGAGTAAATTCAAGTCATTCAAATAAACCTAATATTATTATAATTATATAATTATTAAGATATATATGATTATCATTATTATATATAATAAACACTTGATGTTTATAAATTTTAGAAAACTCTCTCATAACATACTTTTCCAGTGAATTATCTTTATATCTATATTTATTCTCTTCTTCTCGCATATTTATATTTTTAGCATGATGTTAAAAATTATCATTTGTAATGAAATCTTTAATTCACCACTTATAAAAAACCTCACACTACTCCCCTGTTGGAATATAAAATCAGTAAAAAAAATTTTTGAGGCAAGAAGACAGTTCGTCTCGATTAAGTAATGTCATTAGAAAAAATGAGGGAGCTATATATTTAATAGGAAAACATGAAGAACACTTTTATAAGCCTCTTACCCTTTTTATAAATGTACGATACGCCTAGTCTTACTCACTCTGTGTGCACACACCATTTTTTTTTGAACTCTTTTCAACCCCAACCCATTAACTCTCAAAAATTGTGCCCTAATAGAAAACCACAGCAAGAGTTCGCGTATCTATCCTTGCAGATCGTAGGCGAACCAGATATTCTATTGTCTACACTTAATGTACCCTTTTAATTCTTTTTTTGTGTCATATCTATTATCACAACTATAATACTCGGGCCCGGCCGTTATTTTATCGCGCATATAGACTACAATTAGTCGGTCTCTTGGCGCCCTTATTTACCTTTCCGGTGGTAGGGCACACCGGCTCTGAGCCTCCATGTCTTTTCATGCGCTCGAGCTCACACCTAAACTAATCCGTCCTATTCCTCCACTCATGGTACCAATATTTGTCTCATACGACGTGTAATTTCTATATATTGTGTAATGTTAAGTAAACTTCCTATTTAGTTTATTGCACAGAGAAATCGCTAGTTAATATTATTCTTGTAGAGTACTATTGAAGAAATTATGTTTTTGTGAATAGAGATAATCGGGCATATCTATGAATTTTTGAGACTACATAAATTTTATTGGAATACTAACTAAAATTTTTATTTGAATGATAAATACTATACCTAATATAGAAATCACTAAAATTATTTGAGAGAGTAACCTCATTCACATTTATTATTTGAGAACCCTTAATTTTATGAGTAAACCCTAAATTTTATTGTATTTTAGAGAAACACCATGTTTGCACCTCACTTACCTGAGATAGGGTTGTACGCCAAACGGTTATGCGTATCAGTACTAACCTAGTTAGTATATATATTAGTGATCGCAGTTGTAGCGTCCCGCCATATTCTCGTGGAGTGCACGCATCCCTAATTTTTCTCTCTATCGTGAGTTCATAAAGGGTGCCGAACTTCTTTGCCCCAAATCGGTAATTTTTGATCTTTCCTTAGGACCCTGCTAGCCTTTTTGCTCGCAATGTCTGGATACTTGAACCTCGTCGCTTCTGTAGTATCTCTCCCCTACTTGCTCTAAACGGTGACAGATATATTGGATGATATACGAGATTTTTGACTCATACATCAGAGATAATAACTTTAAATAGTATCGAACTCTCAATCACCAAGTGCGACACAAAATAGTTTTGAACACTTCGCACGTTGTACTAATATATGACAAAGGCCCTGATTAAAGTGGTGCTTAGCCCCCTATTAATGCAGTGAATCTGTCATACTCCATATGTTATGGACGATGTGATACCTATACTGCGGCCCTTGAGAACTAGTCATAGCCATATTAATGATGGAAAAGAAGAAGTGTCCACATGCGGCACACAACACCGCTCTTGCGATATGAACGCCAGTTCGTATTTCTTCTAAACCACTTAACACTCTCGAGTCTACCTCGCTCGACCCATAATCACATCAATTATACCTCTATCAACTTGGGAGTTTTCACATCCTCGAATCAGTTTCCGTCCACAATGATATAGATTAACCGGACTACAACCTACCATAAACCACATCAGGCCTGCGCTCTCAACACGACCACTGAGCTCCTCCGATGTAAATCAACACCCACAACAACACAACAATTAATGAGCTCGCACTAATTCTCACCACACACAAAACACACAGCACTCAATCTCGACATACACTAATAACCATTGTCAAAAACTTAAAAAAATCAGGATGACGGTTTAAAAAGAGTATTACCATATATAAGAAAAGAACTTGCAAACACTATCAACACGTATATAGCGAGCCTACAGACAGACTACGCTTTTGTCTGTGCGACACAACACTCTAACTATACACCTTCACACTTGACAAACTGATACCAGTGGCGACAAGTACTAGTATACGTCTGGCTACACGTGATAATTTTTTGCCCCCTTCCTTTAGGGACTTAGCCACTATTGTCAATTTTTAATTTTTCTGTTATAATCAAAGACACTTAGAGATTGCAACTCTATAAGATCGTTGCATGAACGTTTGTTGCAACGAGTTATGAAAAACCCATGGACCATCCACGTATACTATGTGCATCACTAACGTCACACTTACGCACGAGTCTTATGAATAGAGGATATAAAACACGAACTGCGTAAACAAGAAGACCATACACGACTTTCGAGCGAAGCTAAATCATAATTACTAGATTTCACTTGAGAATGAATTTCTAATTATAAATTTGTAAATGAACCTCAGTTAAGTGTAGAGTGCCGAAGAAGACACGAGTACACGCACATTGTAAAAGCTCGCAAAAAGGATGTGAGCAAGTATATGCCGACAAAATGATGGAAAAATATCACGCCCAAAAAGAATGAACTGACTTAGCAGTACCCAAATGATGATCCTCAGTAGCCACGATTGGAGTGACACTGAAGATGTCATATACTCCTCTATTTTGTTACAAGTGAATCCTTATCTTGCACCTACCGCAATAACCTCTGTAGCCTCCCCCCCACTCAGCTCAACTGCGACCTCAAGCTGTTCTCAAGGAAGAGAGAACATCTTCCAGAGTTACAAATGCTAGGGGTTCACCAGTATAGAGAGAGATGATAATAAAGTAGTAAAAACAAGAGACCTTCCTTAACGGAAAATAAGGTTCGACTAAATAAAGTTATAATCTTGTTTCTCTCACAACGACCTACTCTACCACTTTCCTGATACTATTACTAAGGAGTTGCCTATATACCTTACTCTCCTAGAACTACATGCAAAAAAACACTCACCTAATTAAATTCCCACATCTTGCACCACACACTCATGCTCTCTTCATATAATTGCTATTACAGAAGCTAAAGAAGGTTGACTCGAGCACAACACGACTCTGAAGTGGCGTATTTTTGAAGTGGCTATCTTAACGAGTTATTGGCCTCTCAACCGTCTCGAAGCCCCCGCGGCCTGGCCCAAACACTAAAAATTCCATAATCAAGATCTATTTATTATGTATTGGTTCGGCTAAAAAACCTTTGTTGACTCGAAATTCTCCACTTTATGCCGATAACTGATACTCATCAGCAATATGTAAAAGCCTCAACTTTGTAATTGGAATTCAGTATACTTTTGAGAATGACGTCATATTATTATGAATTATCCTGTACATCTTGAAACATAATTACCTAATTTGATTGATATCATCTTTGTAATTAGAATAACATTATCGAGAGTATAGTCTAAATCTATTACCTACATACAAGAAACATAGTTAATATTATATATAAATGTACTAACCTAATGTTTATAATATACTATAAATATATATACTGACTGAATATTCAACTAGTCATATCAGGGAACGCAGCATGATCATCATTACGTCATTGTAAATGTACCCACAGAACTACCGACACCCGCAGGTCTGACCCCGCCGAGATCTGATATATGAAAAATTATATACTACTATATAATATATAAAGTTATTCTTTTTATTTACAATATAAAAGATAGCTATTATTTATATATAAATAATACATTTTCGCCGAACACATAGGGTGAAGTTGAAACTGTGTATTCTAATAGACTATATACATTTATACAATTATATTTCATTTTAATTACCGCACTTATTACTTTTATTTCATTCCTCGTAGTTTATTACTACAACCATCATCATTATTAATAAATTTAAAATATAGTAAGTAAGAAAAAAAAAACCCAGAGTGTATCAATTTATTAAACATAATTGCGGTAATATTTGGTAAGCTAAAAAAATTGCATAATCGTAATTTGTTTTTATATCACATTACATTCATACCGTTAATCTCCAAGTTATAATCACTTAAAACAGGATTATATATAAAGCTGTAAGATAATCTATATTAAATGACATATCTCTCGGTTTTTTATTCGAGATACATTATCTGCTTTACTGCTTATACTTAACACAAAAGAAATATTTTTGGTTTTTATATATGAGATATTGCAAGCTCATATATTATTATATATTTAGTATATATTATGTTATCAGTATATTATAAGTATTAATAACATAATATAAGATATACGTGTAAACCTATATAAATCACCTAGGGGGAATTAGTAAATGCTTTATTTATTTAGTTTTCACTATTAGCTATTATTGATCGCTATTAACATCTATGTTTAAAAATCACTATAGTTTTATTATAAACATTATATGTTTATTACTCTAGCTTTTAACTTACCACATCATATTTAATTAAAATATTACATACTTTATTAAATTCTTAAATGTATTAACTATATAATAATGATATTGAGAGATGTTACAATTATCTGAATGTCCGAGGTAGGATTACTTTAAATGTTTTGAGATCTGAATCATCTGAGACTTATACAAGGAAATTTGAACTCATATTTTTGTCCTAATTGAAAAAGATTAGTTTATATATACTGTTTAATACTATGAATTAAGTGTTAACCTTTGTATTGAAAATCTAAATGTTAAATAAATATTCTTTAATTTAATTCAACCTCCTAAATAATAAATGACAGTTAAAAATAAAGTAAAATTATATATATATATATCAAAAAGTAGATGTGACTCATAATCAACTATACTAACGTGAAGGGCTTACGTATGCTTATTGTGAGAGTGATTTACACTGCTTATTAAACTATGTCATTTATACACTTCACTATGTATTTACTTTCCCACCATAACTTTCTGCTTACTGCTTTAACTTTCTGTATACTTTATATACATGCTTACACCTAGCTGTAATTGGACAATATAACTTTCTGCTTAACTGCCAATCTAGTTACAATAATAATTAATTTATTGTAATTATAACATTAGTTATTTTTTTATATTGTTATTTATAATACTTTTTCTTTATGTATTATATTATATTATTATTTTATATTTTTTTATATATTATATATATTATTTATATATTTTTAATCCAGTATGTAATAATATTATTATTCCCTTAAGGAGTATTATTACTTACAAAAAGCATGATGCAACGTTTTATATTTTATAGAATAACACAACACACACAATAAGAGCAACACACTACACCACACCGCATCCCATCTGCGATTGCGAAAAAAATGACATTCGCTGCATCACTAATATATATTATTACATATAGTCACATACCACAATGACAAAATATTATACATAACTCATATATACTTACTCAATAAAATTACCACATCTTACACTATTATGCGACTTAATAATTAATCATAACAATAAATTCTATATGAACACTTACATTTATTAAACATAGATCACTTACTATTAACTACTTTACATCCACTATATTATATATACCTGAGATATTATTACTTACACTCACAACAGATTATTAAACTTACACTCACACAGTAATTTTAATACTTACACACTAACAGATTTACTTACACTCACACACAAGATTTATATCTATTCAACAACAGAATTTATTATACACTTGCAACTAACTAAATTTTACATACACACACAACACACACTATACTATAATAATACAACCTATCAACTAAACCCTAACCGCAACACTATTACTGTAATCAATCATATAACTAATAGTTAAGTAATTATATAAAAAACATTATTTTATATTTTATAATATGTATTCAGCAAAAGTTTACTATATATTCAAAATATAAATTATATAAATTAAATTAAAAAGTTATTCTTACATAATTACTATAAAAAAAATATCATATCATTATATCTTAGAGATCAAATATTAAAATATATATATTTATTAAATCATGTTATATTACATTTGTTTAATAAATTTATATAACATATGCATACGTTTTTAAAATTAAACTTTTACTAAAATTATTTATATGAACGTATAATTTATTATAAATAAACATTATTTATTAGTATCATTATTAAAAGCATATAATTACAGTAAAATCAGACAGTGCCAGCCCCTAGCACCTCTTATATGGTACCTCTACAATCAAGTATGCACTATATTTTGTATTATATTCTGAAACTTAGTCTGTGCTTTCAACAGCAGCGAGACCAGCTGAGCTAAATTGTAAGTCTCAAAAAAACATAGAGATAGCTTACACCAAAAATAAACACTTGATGCACTCACAACATTAAACATTGTGATTATTTCTATCGTAATCAAATTAATGCCGCGAAAAGAAAAAATCATTTAAATTTCTAATTATTTTATTAAAATTAATATAATTACAATATAATTTAATATACATTAACATATTTATATATATAATCAACCATTTCCCGAAAAAATCATCTTAACTCGTACATAGAGCTAATTTGTCAATGGAAACAGTTTTTTCACTTATGATAATTCGGTTCTTGAATTAATTATTAGATTAAATGAACCTAACCTTTCCACCATCCTGACATATCCACTGCCAAGAAGAGAGAGAACACGGGACGAAAACCACATAACCTTACCTTTTATCTTGACAAGAGAGAAAACGAAACTGGAGCTCTTTTTATTCCGTCTTTAGAATATAACAAGTCATGTATGTATTGAATCATAATAATACACTTATATTTGTATAGTATTCTCAAGACAGCTGTTAGTCTATTTTGTATTATACTTAGATGATAGTCTATATTCTATAGAGTCAAAATATATTTTATCATATATGAGAACCTATTTATATCTGATAGAAATGTGGTGCAAAATAAATACTTAGTACGGCACCTAATAAATTAGCTATTCTACCTAAAATTTACGATAAGTCATTTTGTATAAGACGGGCTAATTTAATCTTAAATTCACAATATTATATTATCATAAAGCGAGTATATTCCACCTTAGTATAGACAGAATAAAGTTTATTTAGGTTTTATGGTTTAACTATATAAATATATTAGTAGGTTAGGCTATGTGCAAAACTAACTGAGCGATTAAGGCATTTTCTTTACTTTGACCACTCTTCTTCAATGCATTTGTGTGTGCTCCTGTTAGAATTTACAATAAAAACTATTGTCTAGTTATTAACTGGTTCTAAGGGAGAATATCGAGAGAAGAGTCATTCCTTAAATGCGATTATCTAGAGAGTGAGTAAACATAAATTTTCACACACTCACTTGTGATTGAGTGTGTGAGATCGCGGGAATACTCCTTATCTCTAATATGATCCTTCATGTAACTCGCCATTATGGATCCGATCAACTGTAGATTTTTCATTAAATATCGTCTTTTCCAATAACTAAAATCTGTCGTTTCCAAAACGTCATTTTTCAATAGCGCATGAGCTACATGAACACTAGAGTTAGTTCGAATGTATTTATTACTCTAATATTTTCTGACTACCAACTTCATTTTATTATCAACTCAAATCGTCTTTCAATTTATTTAGTTCGTTTCTATAAGCCGTTTCCACCTGCACAAAGTAATAATCTGATTTGATAAATTAAATGTTTTATGATTTATTCCAATATATGAAGAGTATTCTCATAATTATTGAGTAACTATCACAGTACTTACATTGTTAGTTGAATTATTATAATGCATCATAATAAGAGATATACCAGTATTGTTTCTATCCAGGTCATAGCTAACCACCAGGCTAGCATGAGCGCCCCCCACCCCCAACGGCAACCACCCCGCACCGCAGGTGCGTCCGCCGCGTCGATGATTGAGTCACTCACCGCGTTGAGAGCTCATAGCGCCATAATATTTACCGCGTTCCGCCCGCCTGAGCGTGCGACCCTAGCAAGCGCAATATTACCTAGCGGAATTAATTATTTTATGTAAAACACACATACACACACACAACAACACCCACACTACACACACATACACAATCTAACATTTATTATTAAAAAACATTTATATTTTATTATTATATATATATAATATTATACACTAATTGTTTTGTTATCATACTGGTTCGCAATTTTTTTTTAACGTTATAGAACATACACAATATACAAACTACACACGCACACATCATAATAATATATAAAACTATTACATCTCACATATACATCACACACAACATAACACTCAACCGCACACGTCAAACATTAATTATATATAAATATACGTTATTGTGTAAGTGTGTGTGTAGTGTGTGATGTGGTATTATGTTAGTTCTAAAATAATAATTCGCGCGGGTAATATTGCGCTCCTAGCCGGCGCAACGCGGCGTGGAGCGGGAACGCGTAAAATCTTATTGACCTGCAGGCCCCCGCATAACGTCGAGCTGGCGGACTGAACGCGGTAAGCACTATGCGTATGCGGGTTGGTTGCATTTGCGGGTGTGAGGCTCATGCATGATACTTGGATGTTACTATTGATACTTAAGGGATTATAATTATTATCTATTTCATAGTAGAAATTAATAATAATTATACTTCGTAATAGTAGTAGTATATTATTATATAAATATGATATACATCTTGTGAGTAAAATAAAAACATCATTTAATATCAAAAATCCAGATAACTTTATAAGCACCGCTTAACACTATAATTAGACTATATTTTTACAAAAAAGTTTGGGGCGTCTGATTAAGTAATGGAATGAGAGGCACTTGCCACCAACATATACAATATATTGAGAGCTTAATATAACAGAAAAAGTCTCATTTTATCTCAATTGCAACGATGATTATATAGAGTAATTTATTATAGTGAGACCAAATCACATGAATAAATCATATTCATATATCGAGAGAAGAGGATTAAATTACACAGCAGATAATCTAACATAAACTCACACTCAAACGTATATAAGGAAAAACATTTCCTTTTTAACCTGCCCCAAAGGACTTCTCCGATCCAGCATAGATACTAACACAGAGTGTATTTGGATCCCAACAATCACGTCTATTTTGTACAAAAATAGTCATTGTCGTCATTTACAAGGATGAAAAAATTTAGACGATTTGCGTATCTCATGACCAAATTAAAAAGAATACTATTTTAATCCTATATATATATATAGTTGATACATTGTCACCTAATTTTTTATATGAGAAAATCTATTCGCAACAGTAATATTTATGCTACCTAATTGCTGCACTCAACAGAGAGAGTATACGACACCTAAAAATGAACTTATTATGTGGCGAACCTTAATAATATTAGCGCGAGTTACCTCTAACGTAGTTTTGCATCCACCTATTCAGAAAAAAGGTCATTTGAGAACATATCTTTAGAACTCCATGGTAATAAGAGGCTTTAATATGAGCTACTACGGGTTTAACAATAAGTATTAATCTCTAATATTATAACCTTAAAATAGTATGATTATTATACAAACTATTTATATACAGTAGAGATGAGTATACAGTATTTCATAGTATATCTGATAAGGTATAGTGCGGGTTGTTTGAGTGTTATTATCTATCGATGATGATATATGTCAATTATGATACATAATGAATTAAATAATTAATAAATTATATAATTAAAGAAACCGCGAATAATTATAATAAAAACACCTATATATGAAAATATATTATTTAGTATACATTATAATTATAAATGTAAGTGAATTAAAATTGTTAATTTTAAATAAAAACTAAGAATATTTAATAAAAATACGGCAAACCTAGCAGAGTAAAGCTTATTATGTTTAATAATATACTTATTATACATGTAGACTAAAAGATTAATATGTAAATGATACAGTAAGATTTACAAATATAGATAATATAATAAACGGCATCATAGCTTGATGAATAATAGGACTGCTTATGAGGCTTATAGTATCTATTTAACTAGAATATTCCTAACTTTATTAGTCATTTAAATAGGTACGTAAAATATTATTTTTTTTAATAAAAATTTATCATATAAATTTTAGTTAAATAAGTTTAATATTTAAAAAACTTGATAATAGTTAGAAAATAAAAATATATATAAATACAAAAGATTAAACAGATTATAATTGATAAAGTGCACTATCGCATTAATATATCAGCATGTCGAGCCACTTAGAGATAGATCATAAAGTGACCTGAGAAAATAAGTTTTAGTTATTATTTATTGAATTGGTAGCTGTAAACACGTATAAAACTGATGTTAAAATAAACAATAAAAAAGTTTTTATCATAAATTATAACGTTATATGTTATAGTGAGTGTGCGTGGGTAAAGTATAATAAATTGTGTGATGTATAGGTATGTGTTGTATGTAAATACCTGTTATGCAAAGTGTAAATAAAATCTGTGTGTAAGTAATATCTTGAGTGTTGATGAGTGAGTAATGAGCTAAATATATATATATCCCTGAGTGTGTGGGGTGTAGATAAATCTGTGTGAGTGTAAGTAAATATTTGTGAGTGTAAAGTAATACATCTGTGTGTATGAGTGTAAGTTAAATAATTTCAGTGTCTCAAAATTAAAATATATTCATGTGTAATAATGTGTGTATATAAGTATCATAGTGTATGTGATATGTGGCTGTAGCTATGTGTATATATATAGTGTAAAGATATCGCTCCACGCACTCGAGATGGTCTACAATCTAGAGCCGTGATATGAGGTGAGCTAGCTGACTATCGAGAAAGGTCCATTGTGGTTCATCACGGAGCTAACGTAGTATAAGTTCCAGCTGTGTCCTATGCCTATCCGTGAATTGCTCGTGGATATGTTTCTGTTTCTCCAGCGTGTGTTGTGGCTAGAGTGCGACGCGCTGCTGTCGTAATGTGTTATCTTCTTGTCACAAGTATCTGATAACGAGATAGAGTATGAAATAAGAAAAAGAGCTCACACGAATATCGTAATCAGCATCTACTACAACGCATAAGTCTCGAACCTGGGCCCAACTCGCTATGAAACTAAAGCAAATGCTCTAACCTAAATAAGAATAAAAAAGATCTTATAATAATAATAAATATTAATATAATTATACATAAATTAAATAAATCATACTAATAAGTATTAAATAAAATATAATAAAACATTATGTTAATAAAAAATATATATGAGTTAAAGCAGTATAAACATGAGTGAGACTTTAAGAAAGAGTAAATATTAAGCAGTAAAGCAGAAAGTTAAATAAGATCAGTAAAAGTGACAGAACGATTAAAAGCAGTAAAACAGAGTTTAAAGCAGTAAATAAGCTCTCAACGCTTCAATACATACTATACTAATTACCCTTATAATCTTTAATTTGTGTATTTTTAGGTACACCATCTATTATTGATTATTATTACTGAAGAAGGAATAGATTCGTTATTAGAGTGTGGAAAATATGTTAATGATATGTTATAAGTTAATAAAGCAGTATAACATATACTTCATAAAGCTACACTTCAATTTTCTTAGCACCCACGGCCCATATTAGTAATAATAAAGTACATTAAACATAATGTAGTATATATATAGCAGAATATAAGCAGTTAAACTACAACTATACACATCCCTAACTCCTTATAGTAGTTATAGTAGTATTATCATTATTAATATTATTATATATTTAGAGTAATTTACTGTAGTAATTGGCTTAGCTATTAGAGTATATATAAACTATATATATATGTTATATATTAATATATAATATGTTATAATATTTATGTTGAAGATATAATAAGAACTAAAAAACAATATATAAGTTAAACGTCACAACTAGACAGACATCAATGAGTATAAATAATGAGCAGTATAAAGCAGTATATAACAAAAGCATACTATAATAGATATACCCCTAATGTTAGGTAATACACTTCTATTGATCTTATCTGAATTTTATTAAGTACTTATCGCTTAAGGTATCATTATAAAATTAGTTAATGAATAATTATATATATGTGTATATTTAGACATAGTATATTAATAAGTGAAGCATTATATACAGTCGAATACTTAAATATATAAAGCCAGTAATAATAAGTATTAAAAACAATAGCATTACACTTCAATTCACATTATCACTTTATGAGTGTAGGTATCTAAAGTACAACCTTTATTTGATATTTATGACGGATTTACTCTTAAGGTATTAATATAGTATTATGATATTATTGTTAATAAAATTTCGTAGCAGTTGTCTAAAATAAAATGGTTTATATATCAGGCAACTCTGTTTTTTCTTCATTATACATACAATTTTTAAAAAATATTATATTATATAATTAAAAGTTATATTAATGATAAAAATATATTATAGTAAAAAATAATTTAATGAAATTATATTATAATGGTTAAATAATCCGTGCGAATTGAAAAAATTTACCGAAATTATGGATAGAAAATGTTCTTTATAAAAAAATATCGTATATAATAGCAGTATAAATATATATAAAAATGAAATGACTTTTAAGTATATATATACTATATTATATATATATATATTAATATACGTTGCTCTGATAATTAATGAAATAAGTTCGTTTCGTTCAATGTATACGAGTCCGAGGATACAGAGTGGAATCATTATATATATATAAAAAGCGAATAGAATCCTGCTAGTCAGTCTATGAGTGATCAGCTTTTCAACAATAGGTTTAGATCAATCTATTAAATAATAATTTTGTATAATAAATAACTTCACTAAGTATCCTAATTGATATATGTAGTGATAGTAAGAATTCGTTTAGCATAAACACACTATCAAAAGATGTTCTGGGAAATTAATCGCAATACAAACAAAATAATTAGAATGAAGTGCTCATAGAACGAGTGAGCATAAGACTTTGTATTTGTCTCAAAAGATGTCTTAGACGATTTCTATAAAAAAGCTGAGTCATCAAAAAAATCATCAGTTCTGAAACATAAGCTACAATAAGATTGAAGCAGCAGAGCATCTAATAGAGCAAATAATTTTTTCTTCTGCAAAGTTTTCTTATAAATCCTGGTATTTAGTACCGAATTAAATCTAGTGCCAACATTCGCAAGGTTTCTGTCAATATAGCAAAATTTATATAGAAATGCATGTTAATTTAAAAATTGAAGTAGCCATATTCATATACTATATATACTATCTATATACTATATATATATATATATTATATATATATTATCATATATATATATATATTAATATATATAAAATATATTATATATATAACTATATATATAATTAATATATATTATATACTATTTACTTTATCTTACTAATTATATATATATATAATAGTATATATTAATATCATTATATATAATAATTAATATATATATATTATTATATATATATATATATATATTGATAAAGGTTTTAATATTATAAGTTATTAAAATCATTATTAACATACCAATATATGTTCAGCAATATTGACTAGTTTTCATTAGTACTTGCAAAGACGAACGATTCAACACATTCAATACATACGAGTCAGTACACTGTTCATCCCATCTAAAGAGTCTATTGTCTAAATCGTTAGTCTTTTATAATCAAGTTTATTTTAAGCAGTTCTTAGTACTTTTAATCAACTCCATTTAAAATTTATTCGAAACTGATATTTGAGATTGGAGATCTTATTTTTCCCTTCAAGAATTTACGATTGTCTGTAGTTTTATTTTGAGACATTTATATTTTCGAGAGTAAGTTGGCGTGATAATTATCTCTCCTTTTAAATTTATTTGAGTATTTATTGCTTGGATTGTAGAAAATCACTGATTAAAAGTAATGGAATAAATTGCTTTGATCGCTCTGCAATCAATGGAGAATAATCTTAGGATTTTTCTTGGAAATCATTTACGAAATTTTCTCGTACTTTGCTTTTGAATGTCAAAGTTAAAGTTGCCAAGGGTAGTAATTCGATATGCTTTGAAAATCGGCTGATAAAGTATTGTATATCGGAGCTTAAATAATTCAACCATATTTGAACTGCTCAATACTTGAAAATAGCTTAAGACTATTGCACTTGTGGAAATATTGAATTAAATCATTAAGGTTAAAGGAGGCTTTCTTTGTTCATTATTATAATAGATAGCTGCTACTGAAAACTGTGACGACTGCCCTTCCTGCGAGTGGATGGGAGATTATAAGCAACGTGATCGACTTAGCTATATCAACACCTGATTGATCATTGAATGATTGCTTTATAACTTCAGGTAAGTTTCTCGTATAAATAGTTCTTATACTTTAAACTGAGCAATAATTATAATGCGACAGTAATGTCTTCCTAGAACTTAAATCCCAAATTAAAATAATAGGTCAAGACTTTTAAAATAATTAAATTGTTTCTTATTTTCCTATATTAGAGTTAATCTTCGTGCTCAATATTTGATTAATTTATAAATTTCATGACGAAGAGATAATTCCTGAAAAATAAGTTGTTTCTCCTAAATATGCATTTCTCAGTTTGTGCTGCTTTCGTGCTGAACGCAATCAAATTAACTAAAAAAATTTAAGCCGAAATTTTATATGCGAGTTTAGTCGGAAAGATTACAATGTAAAATTATACTTTATTTTCCTTAAATATTTTTTATTTTTATTTTCCAAATTTAAACGATTGGTCTCAAAGTTTATATTAAGTCAGTAGCTTTTCTTACCAAGAACGCAGAATTTCATAATATCTATTTAATTTTTGATTTTTCCTTTGATTAATTGGAAGAAATTTTTATTTTTATCAAAGCTATGTATTTTATTTCCATCGGTGTCTCTATTAAATTGTCTCAGCTTATTTAAAAAAATATATATATATATATATATATATATATATATATATATATATATATATATATATATATATATATATATATATATATATATACATATATATATTCTTTCTTTTCTCTTTCTTTAAATATTCTCTCCATATATCTTTACATCTAACTGATGTAGACTCTGCTATATATATATAACAATATATACACTCATGCCAAAGCTGCTGTATATATATATATATATATATATATATATATATATATATATATATATATATATATATATATATATATATATATATAACATATATACTTTCTCTGCATATATATCGGAAACTGGGTTTAAAAGAACATTTTTGTCAAGCACACTAGTGTTCAAGTACAGGTACAAAGTACTCTAGAATTTGTTCAAGTACAAATACAAGTACTTTATGAAAACTTGCATAACTTATATATATATATATATATATATATATATATATATATATATATATATATACTCTTCTTTAATAATAATATATATATATATATATATATATATATGCTCTCACATATCTTTTTACTTATAGGTATTATAGCTGTGGGATCCTCTTTCACACTTCAACATTTAGTGGCTGGTAATTTTGATAAATTTTAGGGTAAACACATTAAATTTTTGGGTAACCTAACGTAACCTAACCTAACCTTGCTTAACCTAACTAACCTAACTTCAACCTAACCTAACCTAGCCTAAGCAACCCTAAATTAACCTAACTAATTTTGACGGAGTCAAAGAAAGTTATGAAGGTTCAAATAATATATATATATATATATATATATATCTACAAAGATATTTCTATGAATATTTTTAAATTTACTTTTCTAATAGATGAATAGTATATAGATATATAAGAAATTATATATATATATAATATATAATATATATATATATACATATATATATATATATATACTATATATAATATATATATATATATATAACTCCGCCATGGGGAAATAACATCTAGCAACCCATATTATAAATTACCTCTCTCCAAGACTGATTGGTGGGGGCGTAACATGCACCGGAAACAAGAAAAGTAGTAGATGACACAAATCGAAAAGAAAACCCAGCCTTTCCTCCCACTTTA
>JABUQX010117054.1:25000-35000 GCA_015478945.1 Trachelipus rathkii
ATGTATGTTTTCTGAACCTCCATCGATTGAGAAGCAAGCAATAAGTGAATCATTACTGTAAAACTTAGAAGATTAATCAACTGTTAAAACTCCACTCATAATTTATTAATTCTTAGTTCTAACAACACCCTGCTTCGACATCCACCTCCTCCCAGGTGGATATGTCTTCCAGTGATTACCATTATGTATGTAATATGTAATAATATAACTATGTATATATACTATATATATCATATATATAATATATAATATAACATAATATAATACTAATATGTATATGTATATCTTCTTATATATATATATGTTTAATAATAATATATATATATAATAATATATTATATAACAATATATAATAATATATAATATATATATCATATATATGTAACATATATATGTATAATAATATAATAATAATAATAATAATAATAATGTGTAATATATATAATAATAATAAGATTTCTTTCTAATATATGTATATGTAATAATAATATGAAAAATATATATAAAAATATATATTTATAATATTTATTATATATATATATATATATATATATATATATATATATATATATATATACTATATATATATAATGTCTGAAATTAGTGACCATGATGTATCATTTGATGTTTCATGCTGGAAAGCTTTTAAAACATATAATACTTATAAAGAATTTTCGACCTTAAATTTTCTTGCTATACTGCTGCATGAGGTTAAAATTCACGTCTCATATATATATATATATATATATATATATATATATATATATATATATATATATAACATATATAACTATATATATATATAGTAATATGTGTAGTATGTGTAATAATATGTAGTAATAACATGCTTAATAATAATAATAATAATATGTATAATAATAAATATAATAATATAATAATAACAATATGTCTCTTTAATATCTTTCTTCATTGGCATAATGACGTAATAACTAATATTACACCCCATAATAATAATAATAATAATAATAATAATATGTAATAATATGTAATATATAATATATAATAATAATATATCAATAATAATAATAATATATATAAATATTAATAATATCAATAATAATATAATAATAATAATAATAATAATAATAATAATAATAATATTAATAATAATATATATAATAATAATATTAATAATATATATATATGCTATATATAATAATATACATATGTATATATGTATATATATAATATATATATATATGTATAAATATATAACATATATATATATATATATATATATATATATATATATATATATATATATATATATATATATATATATATATATATAACATATAACAACTACTCTTTTTACCTTGCGCTTGAAAAACATTCAAGAGTAATTATATTGTTTTTATAATAATGAAATTCTTTCCTCCTTGCCATCATTTTGCAATAAATTTATAGATTTTCCCAATTTAGTTTTGAGGCGATATCATGTTCAATTGCAGGAACTTACCCAAGCAACTAAGACCATCTTGAGTTTCTGATATTCGAAGTAAGTTGTTTATCTTTACGTTCCTAATTCTCATATCTGCAGTCAAGGAAGAAGACAAAATGCCTTCTCTATAAAAGTGGATGTCGAGGCGACTTTCATGTTTATTTTTGTTGTCATTTGAAAGAAAATAATTGGCTGATATTTTTTGAATACCGAGTAAAAACCCTTGTTCGAAATGATTTCAAGATTGAGAACAGAAAAGAGTAAGGACACAGGAAGGTTAATGTTGTGCATTACCTTAAATAATATAGTTATGTAGAAGATTATGACGAGCGGAAAGATGAAAGATTAGTCGTGTTCAGCCACCATAAGTCAAAAATCTGGAGAAAGCTCAAAGGTTGGTTGTTATAAAGGCTATTTAGATTCTAAGCATATTTAAAAAAACTAAAAAACTAAAAAAATTCAAATTTCCTTATTGTTTTATTTATTTATTTATTTACTTTTTTTGGAAACACGTGAAATATTGTGATACATTTTTCTACTTATCCAATCAATATCAAATTTGCTGGGCGTTTATGAGTTGAGGGAGATATACCTTTTGTAGTTACATAATTTTTGTATACTTAGTTAAAAATATTTGGAAATATTTAAAATATATTTCTTTAAATTTTGGTATGTGCCCATGAGTTATCTCTGTTGCATATATATATATATATAATATATATAACATAATAATAATATATGTATATTAATATATATGTAATAATAATATATAAATAATAATATATATATAATAATATATATGTATATAAATAAATATATATATGTTTAATAATAATTTATGTTTATGTAATAATAATAATATGTATATATACTAATAATAATATATATATATATATATATATATATATAATAATATATAATAATATAATAATAATATATATATTAATATATAATATATATATATATATAATAATAATATATGTATGTAAAAATATAATAACAACCAATATATATATAATATTCAATATATGTATGTATATGTATGTAATAATAATAAATAACATATACATATATCATATACTTAATAATATATGTATGTAATAATAATAATATCTTATCATATATATATATATATATATAATAATAATAATAATAATATAATAATATGTTTAATATAATAATATAATATAATATATGTAATATTCTTCTTATAATATGTAACAACCAATAATATATATAATAATAGCCAATAATAATAATAATATGTAATAATAATAATAATAATAATAATATATATGTAATAATAATAATATCATGTAAATAATGAATGTATGTATGTAATATGTATGTATGTATAATAATAATAATAATAATAATAATAATATATATATATATAATATATATATAATATATAATATATATATATGTATAATAATAATGTAATAATAATATATATATAATAATATAATAATAATAATAATATGTTTTGTATCTAATAATAATAATAATAATATATATAATAATAATAATATAATAACTATAACATAATATTCTTTCATATATAATCAATATGTAATATGTATGTATATATATAATAATATGTATATATGTTTGTTATATATATATAATTTATATCAAGTATGTTTATATAATTTATTAATATATATATATATGTATATATAATATGTATAACTCATATCAACATAACCTATGTATGTAATAATAATAATAATAATAACACATAATAGCCAATAATAATAATATATATAATAATAATAATAATACTACCAATATAATCATAATAGCAATAATAATATATAATATAATAATAATAATAATAATATGTAATAACGCCAGCAAATATTTGTTTTATGGTGTTTTATGTTAATAGCTTTATGTTTGTTTTTATGGAGTTTCTAAGTATTGTAATCGGTTCCAAGAAAAAAATAACTCAATTTTTCATTTTTCAAGACCACTTTTAGCTGGGTTCGGAAATCGACCATTGCCGGAATCTGGTTTCAGATATATAAAAATACCTACAGTCATTTTTGGATAATAGTCCCATTTTGTATATTCAAATTTCAAGGCATTTCGACAAAAATTGTAGGAAATGAACTCCGAAATTTAAAAATACTTTTTTTTAAATTAAAATATAAAGCAAATCAATAGAAACACAAGAAAAACATCTTAAATCGAAGTTTTAGGATTCAGAAAAAGACTGCATTTTGCTTTTTATTGGAGTAATTTGGCTAAAAAGTATGATCATTCCCAGTTTGGAGTTAAAACCAAGAAAAGCTTCAAAGCCAAAATCAAAATAAGATGCATAATATTCTAATCTCCTCTCTTCCTCTCTCCGCACTCTTCAATAGTTGATAAACCGTTATCTCTCTCTCTCACCTACTCTCTCTCTCTCTCTCTCTCTCTCTCTCTCTCTCTCTCTACTCTCTCTCTCTCTCTCTCTCTCTCTCTCTCTCTCTCTCTCTCTCTCTCTCTCTCTCTCTCTCTCTCTCTCTCTAACTGATGCAAACGATATTTTCTTCACTTGATTTTAGGGCGTCTTACTTCCATTCAAATCACTGATATTATTAGAGAGGGCATTCCAAGGGCTGTACAGCAACAGTCATTTCATAAAGTTATTGATAAAAAAAAATCATGATTTTATTTTATTTTTAAACAATCTTTTTTTTTTTTTTTTTAAGTACTATAATTCTAATTATCACCTAATTAATGATAAGTATATATCATTTATATAATAAATAAATTGTCAAAGTAGTTTCAAATCTAACAAAAATTAATAAATTAGATACATCAGAACTCAATGAACTATTCAGACTGGATAAATCAATGTCTACTGTATATAGTTTGAATAGCTTTATTAAGCTGAAATAAATAATTATGTTGCTAAATCTTGTTATTAATTGTATTAATTAAAGTTTTAACTGCTCCATTGATAAAAATAATATTGTTCAAAAAAGCAATTTACCAGCGGACAAAAAATGAGAAAAAATATAATAAATAAAAAAACAAAACAAATGAAATCTAAATCAAAAAAATCAAAAGAGTTGTTTCTTTGCAAAAAAATCCCCAAAATCACCAATACTGGTTCTATGCATTTTGTCTTATGCGTTTTGTCAAAAAATTTACAAGGTTTATAAACATGGTTATTTGGATATTATCATTGCAGTTTAAAAATAATTGATTCTTTAATGATAATGAATGGTTTGCTTCATAGTAAGAATAGATTGTTTTAATAAAATGTTTATCAGAGATCAACATATGTATACATATATATATATATATATATATATATATATATAATAATATGTATATTATATATATATCATATATATATATATATGTATGTATATATATATATATATACTATATATCTATATATATATATAATATAATATATATATAATATATACTCCATTTTATCTATGTATAAGAGATATATATATATATATATATATATATATATGAAAAATAAATATATGTATATATATATATAATAATATACTATATATATATATATGTATATATATATATTAATAATATATATATATAACTCTCATCTTAAATGTAATGATATATATATATATATGCCATATATATATATATATATATATACTATATATATATATATATATAATAATATAATAACATATATATAATAATAATAATATATGTAATAATAATATATAATAATGTATATATATAACCATATATATATATAATAATAATAATAATATATGTATGTGTATATATATATAATAATATGTATAATATATATATATATATATAATAAATATGTGTAATAATCTATCTATATGTATCATATGTATAATAATAATAATAATATATATATACATATATTCTTCTCTTTTTTAATAATATATAATATATAATAACAATTAATATGTATAATATATTAATATGTATATATATATATGTAATATACATATTATATATATAATTTATAATATATATATAAATATATATATATATATATATGTATATGTATATGTATGTATGTATATATCAATGTAATGTAATAATAATAATATTATGTATAATAATAATAATAATAATAATAATATGTATATATATAATATATATGTAATATGTATGTATGTATATGTATAAATTGTATTATCTGTATATGCAAATAATATGCATGATAATAATAATATTAATATATCTTTCAATAATAATAATAATATGTAATAGCTAACAATATGTAATAATGTATCTAATATGTATATGTAATAATATGTTTGTATATGTATATAATATAATAATAATAATATGTAATAATAATAATATAATAATACAATAATAATAATATAATATATAATAATAATAATATATAATAATAATAATAATATATATATTAATAATATGTATATGTATATGTATAAGTATATAATAATATTATATGTAATAATAATAATAATAATAATAATAATATATGCTTTCTTAATAATAATATTATTAGCCAATAGCTAATATGTATATAACAAATAATATGTATTAATATAATAATATATCTCTTTATTATATGTGTATATATATACTATATATGTAATATGTATAATAACATAATAATAACCTCTTTCAATAATAGCATATATGAAATGTTTCTTGTGCCAGTAATATATATATATGTATAACATATATGTATATAATAATAATATATATCTCTTTCTATATAATATAAATAATATAATATATATGTATGTATATATATATATACCGTATTAATATTAATAATAGCAATAATAATAATAATATATATAAATATAATAACATATATATATATATATATAATAATAATAATAATATATAACATATATAATATATAACATATAATATATATAATATATAATAATAATAATAATATATGTATATGTGTTTATAAATAATAACTCTTGTAATATGTAGTAATATGGCATAATATAATAATATGCATAATAATATGTATATAATAATAATAATAATAGTAATATGTATAATAATAATAATAATAATATATATTAATAATAAATATGAGCAATAATAATAATAATAATAATAATATATATATATATGTATAATAATAATAATAATATATATAACTAATAATAATAATAAATAATATAATATATATGTATAACATAATAATAATAATAATATAATATTATAATAATAATGATTGCCATGTATATCCAATAGCCATGTATAACTCTATAATATATAACCAGAAATGGATAATAAAAGATTATTTAAGTTAGCGAATATGTTTATATAATGTATAATAATGTATAATATAATAATATGTAATAATATATATGTATAATATGTATATGCTAATATATATGTAATAATAATAATAATATAATAATAATAATATGTAATAATAATTTAATAATAATAATAATAATAATATGTATATATATTATATATAATAATAAATATATATAATAATAATATATATATATAATATAATAATAATATGTATTTATGAAATGTTAATGTGATGAAACAGTAATAATATGTAAGTAATATCCATAATAATATAATAATATAATAATAATAATAACATAATAATAATAATAATAATAATAATATCTAATATGTATAATATATATATATGATTTGTTTTTACTATAATAATAATATATATATATATATATATATATAATAATAATAATAATAATAATATATATATATATATAATAATGTAATATATATATAATATATATATATATATATATATGTTTATTCTATATATATATAATAATAATAATAATAATAATATATAATAATAATATATATATAATATAGCATATATATATATATACATATATACAGATATGTAATAATAATAATATATATCAATAATAACCTTAACCAATACCATATATATATATATATATATAATAACAATAACCAATATTAATATAATAATATACGCTGTAGCACCAACCAATAATAATATATCATATGATTGTTTATGCTGTTGTAATATCATAATAATATAATAATAATAACAACCAACAATATATGTATAGCATATGTAATAATATATCAACCAATAACCAATAATAATATGTATATATATATGCATGTATATGTATATATATCATAATAATATATTATTAATAATATCAATAATATAATATATATATATATATGTATAATAATAATAAATATAATATATAATATATAATAACATAATAATATATAATAATAATAATAATAATAATGTAATAACCAATATATGAAATAATAATAATAATAATAATATAATAATAATAATAATAATAATATCAAATATATAAATAATATATATACATATATAATAACTTATATATATAATATATATGTAATAATAATAATAATAATATAATAATAATAATAATATAATATATAATACAATATATATGCTATGTATATATATATAACAATAATAACTATGCTAATATTACTAATGCTTGAGAATCGTGTAGCTATAAATATTAATAACCCAACATATGTAACATAATAATGTGCATATATATGTATGTATATATATATGTAATATGTATGTCAATATGTATATATGTATGTATATATGTAATAATATATATATATTAATAATGCAATAATAATAATATATACATAATAATAATAATATATATGTATGTAATAATAATAATAGCCTGTAATAATGTATTAACAATAATAATATGAAATAAGTAATATATGTATGGCATAATATATGTAATAATAATATGTAATAATAATAATAATATAATAATAATAATATATAATAATAATAATATATATATATATATATATATATATCGAAATATATATATACGTAATATGTATCATATAATATATAATATGAGTAATAATAACCAACAACCAGCCGCCATATATGTAACAGCACCAACAACAGCCCAGCCAGTAACAGCCAACAACAATACATATATAACCAATATATATATATACCACGCGCATAACTAATATATATACCCTGCTATATATACTCTTTCTTAATATATATATGTTTATATATATATATATGTTTATATATATATATACTATATATATATATATATATATGTAACCAATAATAACATAATAACAATATATATAATATATATAATAATATATATATATATAATAATAATAATATATAACTATATATATATACTTATACTCTCCCATAGCATATATATATATATATATATTAATTGATGCTGCAGATGTCGTTTTCGCATCGCGGATGCGGATGCGAAAGGAATGCCGGATGTTTGATTTTAACATCCGCGGATGCGGATACGGATGCAGGATGTTAATATATATATATATACATATATATATATATATATATATATATATATATATATCTATATATATATATATATATATATATATATATATATATATATATATATCGAGTTACGAGGCCACAATCTAATAATATAATTTTTACCAGGGTGCGGGACAGTGACCCAACTCAAATGGACCCCATCAACCTCTTTCCCTAACCTCTGGCCTTAATGAAAGAGATTTTACATGAATTATATACTTTTGCACTAGTATTGAAATTCAAATATGAGAAGATTGTGCTTGAGAGACATCAATTTTTTCTGCCTTTCTGCCTTTTCTGCTGAGAGTCTGTTTGTCTTTTATTAGCATAGCATTGCTAAATACTCTCTCACTGGAACACTAGTTGGAGAACAGGCCAGGTATTTCCTTGCAAGTTTACTTAGCGTGGGTGGCTGTTGCTTAATTAACAATCCACCAACTGATGGGATCGTCATTTGATTTGTTTCTAGTCGTTTTTCTTGGTGATAGTTTTCTATCATTTGCACCACATCTTTTGATAATGCGTGTGTTTCTTCATCACTACTGGACTGTAGAAATTCTTCCAGTGAATCTGTTATTAATTTACTTGTAGAAGATGTTGATTATGTATATTTCATTTTTTCCTTTTAATGGATGGCTAATTAATAGACTGCTCGGATTGAAGTTTTCCTTGCAAGTTTACTCAAGCGTGGGTAAACATTTTGTAACTTCCACCAACTGATTGGATCATCATTTGAATCTAATCGTTTTCTTAGTAATAGTTTTCAATCATTTGCACTACATCTTTTAGTAATGCGTGCGTTTCTTCATCACTACTGGACTGTAAAAGAAATCTTCCAGTGAATCTGTTATTGATTTACTGGTAGAAGGTGTGTTAGTTCTGTAGATTTTGTTTCCTTTTAATGGGTGGCGAATTAATAGACTGTTCAGTTGAAGTTTTCAACTGCAACACAATGTGACGATTGTTTTAATATCGTTACAAAAAACTTGCTTTTATAACGAGGATCTAAAAGTTGCACTAGTATGAAGGTCATTAATTTCCACAGAACAAAAGCGTTTTTCTACCTCTAGTTTTATTACCTTTCATTCTTTTTAAACCGTCATCATTTTCATTTGAAGATGGTTCAAAATGCTTCCTTAGCGTTGAGATTAATGGTATTACATAGAGAGAAGCTGTAGAGGCGCTGACTTTTGGTA
>JABUQX010117054.1:42500-45000 GCA_015478945.1 Trachelipus rathkii
ACAATAACTTCTCTTCTTCATAACTGCTGCTCAACAATATATGCCAGTACGTAATATAATATGTAATAATAATATGTAATAATATATAATATAATAATAATATAATAATAATAATATATAATATATATATATAATAATATAATAATATAATAATAATAATAATAATAATAATATATATATATATATATATCTATATTATAATATAATAATAATAATAATAATATATATATATATATAATAATATAATATATATTATAATAATAATAATAATAATATATATAATAATAGCATAATAATAATATATAATATGTAATAATAATAATAATAATATATATGTAATAATAATAATAATAACATATCATCAAGATATAACTACAATATTGCCATACCAAATGACTGCTACAAGAGTCAGAAGGCAAATACAGAGTTGCCTAGAGCTAAAGAAAACGGAATTTTTTTAACTCGGAAATGTAATAGTTCCCACTCTGATCGTTAATATTAAAAAGGAAATCGAGTTGAAATTTGAGAGGCCGCTCAACAGGTCCCTTTTTTTCAAGAAATTATATATATATATATATATATATATATATATATATATATATATATATATATATATATATATATATATATATATATATATATATATATACTTTGCTATATATATATATATATATATATATATATATATATATATATATATATATATGTAACAGAGAAAAAAAAAGAAAAACATATATAAATATAAAAATATAATAACATATATATATAAAGTAATATAATAAATTATATATAATATTAATAATATATATATATATATATGTATATATAATATATAAACATATGTTTGTAAGGCAACAAAAAAACAAAAAACTTACTCTCTACAGTTAGATAACTTACTATCTAATAGGTACTGAAAACTTAACTATTTGTCTACAACACACCCGTTAATACCTGATGCATCAGCTATCAACTAGGTATAAAGGTAACCCTAAATATAGGAGTACCTCCACCACTAACTTAATACAAACGACTTTACCTATCACTATTTGTCACCAAAACAAACCACTTTCTATTCCCACCCTTCACTGTAGCCTTCACCACACGTTATCTGACCTTCCACTATGTCACTATGGAACCTCTGAACCATCCACTTTTCCACTTTTAACACTACTTATTATTATCCATAATTATTAAACTTAACTACTGAAAAGGGAAATAAACAACATTAGATACATTACAATAAAATACTAAAACTTAAATCTATTTCTACTCTACAGCCTGACTTTGGTCAGACCCACTAAACAAATAAACTATACTATTCTACAATTCGCCTCTCTTCTTTAACCACATCTTCTCCGTCTTTTATGAGTCCACAACTATCACTCCTGAAATACACAAAATTTATCAATCTTATACCTTTCTCTCCCACACCTTTCACTTGTACAAAACATACACTTACACTTTACACTGCACTACTCTCTACCTACTACTATTACAACTACTACTCTCCAAGCACAAACACTACTCTACCCATCACCACTACCACTACTCCTACATACAAACACTAAAACTAACTCACTACTTCACTCAGGATCAGACACATCTGATTCCCGATCATACCCATACTTCAACAAAAACATTTCTAACACTACCCCTTCACTTTCATAACTAGAAAAATGCTCAAAAAATCTAACCACTCCGTATAAAGCTCCCCCTCTTTACGTCTCACCCATCCTTCATTTACATTTTTTTCTTTAGCACCACGCTTACCTTTCTTCTTCTTCTTTCCTTTCTTTCCTTTTTCTCTCATTCCCCCCTTTTCTACACTTACATCTTCACATTGTTTTACTTCCGACTCATTTCTCTTCACTTCCACAACAACATCACTCACTTCTACTTCCCTACACTTCCCTTCTTCTACTTCCACTATACGTCACTGTTCCACCAACACTATTACACTTAACTTCCCCTACAACATCACTCACTTCCACTTCACGACACTTACTTTCCTACATTTCACTATTCCAACAACATCACTCACTTCGTTTTTTTCCTCTACTTCTACTTTTACACTTTCATTACTCACAGAGCAATTAACACAAACTTTTGTCTTCCCGTTTTTCTCTACATCATCTTCCTCATCACCCATCCACACTCTTACAGGCACCACTACTTTTTCACCACTTTCTCCCATACACTTGTTCACGGGATTTTGCCCTACTATCCTACAAATACTAGCATATTCTTCTTCAATACTCTCCTCCACATCGCACACACTCCTACCTCTTCCCATTCCAACATACCGATGACCATCACCGAGACTGTCCACTACTTGTCTGTCAACACTACCACCATAGAAAATCATGTCATCAACAACATTACTACTACCACTTTCTACCTTATCTACTACCCTACTTCTCCCTCTACTAACACCACCAATACTACCATAACCATCACCACTGTACACACCTCTACCTCTCAACGGACATTTATACGCATA
>JABUQX010117054.1:50000-55272 GCA_015478945.1 Trachelipus rathkii
ATAATATATAATATATAATATGTAATAATAATAATATATGTAATATAATATAATAATAATAATACAACCAACCAATAATATCATAATAATAACCAATAATAATAACCAATAATAATATAATTTAGATATTAATGTAATAATGTATGTAATAATATATATATGTAATAATAATAATGTATATGTGATATATGTAATAATATGTAATAATATATATATATCTATATATATATATATATATGCTGCTGCTGCTCTATCACCTCTCCCTCCATATATATCCTGCAAGAGATAGCACGGAAAAATCAAATTTGATTTTTCAGCTGATTTTCACTTGATTTTGCTCCAAAAAAACATGATTTTTTGGATTTCTGATTTTACTTTTTATATATTTTTAAGTTATTTGGATATTTAAGTGACTTAACTTCAATAGAAATAAAAAATTAGAATAATAATATCATAGTAAGACTACTCTGTTTCAAATTTCTACACAATAAAAATGTCAACAAAAAGATCATGTTTCAAACATGTTTCTTTTATTTCTGACGTAATATATTATCATTATTACAAATAACACTCTTTAGTGTTGCTATTTCATTGTGTCACAGACTATAGAAGCTGTTTTAAGATTTTGAACTCAGATAGAAGACTAGGGTTTAAATAATACTTAATCAAACTTAAAATAAAAAGTTTGTTTACAAATTATATTTCGCGTGACGTCTCGAATCTAATCAAAAAATCAAAATCAAAAATTGATTTTTTTCTCAATCAAAAAAATCAACCTGTGTATATGTAATAATATGTATATATATAATAATATATAATATATAATATATATATATATATATGTAATAATATAACAATATATATATATAACTAATATGTATATTATGTAATAATATATAATAATATATATGTATAAGAATAAATAAGATAATAATCAAAATTTAATAAAAATTTAATAATATATATATATATAAATATAACAAAAATAATATAATAAGGATATAATAATAATATGTATATATATATATATATATATATATATATATATATATATATATATATCAACAATAATAATAATAGTATCAATAACATATAAAAATGTGACAACTGGCATATGTATTTTCGCAATAACTCTCATAATATATATGGGTGGTTAATGATGGTTAGTGAAGAACGTTCTGGGAGGCTGGAGTGTTCTTCTGGGTCTTCAGTTTCAGTTTATCTTTTTCTTCTTTTTCATCATAGTAGTTTTCTTTTAATGACGACAAAGTTTCTTTTTGTTGTTTTAGGTAAAGGATTTCTTATAGGGATTTTTTTATTTTTCTTAGATTAGATGGATATTTTAGCATATTTTTAGATTCATCTTGATATAATATAAGAGATGTGCACAAAATAAAAATACATTTTATATCTAAATATTTGGTTACATAAATTTTATTCTACATTTTAACATAAAATAACAAAATAGAAAATATAAAAATATATTTCATTATTAAAACTATTTTTATAATATTGTATATATAATATGTCTTTAAAATTATATCAATATATTAAAATTTACTGTTAGTTAAGTAGAGCAAATTTTACAGTCATCATGTTCACTATATGCAAAGTTTACCATATATATATATGGTAAACTTTGATATTATTTCCCTGCCAAAACACAGAGTGGCTTATTTACAAAGTGTGCAGGTGTGAATGGTTTCTTTGGTTTTAGGAACAATGTCATAAGGGCATCAGAACATCAGTGACAAAAGGGATCGTATGGACATCAGGGACCATCGCGGACTTTAGGGGACATCATGCGGATTTTCTTGAATTTTGTTGTTAGTGATTTTTGACGAAAGTAGTCCCAATGCGCATTATATAATACATATGTGTTTTCAAATTTTAATAAAATATAGCCCTACTAATTTAAATCGTTCGTGGGAAATTTCACGTTATAATATAATTTTCACTATGTATATATATACATATATATATATATATATACTCTCCAATATATATAACAACAATGTAACCTTATATATACATATATATATGCTATGTACTATCTGTATATATAACCAACCTTATATATATATATCTGCCATATATATATATATGTATACCCATCCCTTATACCTTATATCGCCATATATATATAATAATGTGTGTGTGTGTATCTTTGTAACCTTTAATATATACTTTATTTGCTTTGGACCAAGAAAGAGATATGAGTAAAATTAATGTGTTAGCCACTCAGATGTTTCCTACGCAAAGAAAAGAATTTTTGAAAGTATATAAAAAAGTCACAGCTAAGCCACACGGTTATTTAGTTTGCGAACTTCATCCTAAAAACACGTAAAGAGTTCTGCCCCTTACAGATAATTTACCTAACGAAATAGAAACTGTATACATACCTGAATAATGAGTACTTTAGTTGTAAAGTATTTACCTCTTAAAAAAAATTAAAAATCTGAAAACTGGTGATAAATGTATGCTATGTGGAAACGAGAAATTTATCAAATGTAAATGCAAAGACTGTCCAAATCTAATAAAATGAAATGTTCCTTTAAACAGACCTCAAAAGGTGAAGCTATGATGTTATAGAAACATTAAAAAATACCGTAATAATAATCTAAAAAAATAAAGATTACTGCAAGAAAGGGGCAGTGTATTCTACTTTTTCCTTTTTAAGCCATTGCTCCTTTGATAACTAAATGAATAACCGAATAATGACGAAGATAGCTGCATTACCATATATCGAATATGAGAAAATCAAATATAATACATCACCCGAACAAAATCTCAAACAACTCCAACAGCTACAGGCATCTTAACAGCTGCAGCCTCTACAGTTACAGCACCAACAACATTCCTAGCAACATATACAATCTTCACAACATCATCAATTACATCAGCTGAGTCCTCTAACACAGTGTGATGATAAGCCATATCAAAAACACCAACCTCAAAGTTTACATGATTCCATAAAGTTGAATAGTTAAATAATTATGAAAAAGAATTGTATGGGATATTAACTCACAATGTGTATTCATGAAAACGTGTCTTAGCATATCAGAAGCTATGCAAAAATTAATAGACTAAGCATCTCATCAACATGCTTATTTAATAAATATGTCAATTGGACATGGTTAAAATCTAATATCACAATAGTTTAAAGAACGCTAATGAAGTGGGAGATAGTTTTAAGGGTAGAGTCATTGCTTCGGACTGAGACCAATTTCCTATAAAAGAACATAAAATTCTTAATTCTCAGGCAATTTTGATGGGGAAAAAAAGCAACCCGCTTCTTTTTCTGACCTCTAAAACGTTGTTTTCGGGTGTTTTTCTGTGCCTGTAGTCACATTTTCATTTTTTCAAAAACCTATGTTTTTGACATTTTTCGCTTCAACTTCTACAATTTTTTTTCGAAATAACTTCAAACTTGAAATATACATAGATGGGTCTATTACCTACAAAATGCATGAAGTAGTTTTTTAATTTTTTGAAATTTGTGCTCAGCAATGTTGAAATTCAAAGGCCACTTTTTTTTCGTTTTTTTAAAATGAAAAATGGCGATAATTTTTTTTTCTGCTCATGCGAGGTGGATAAAATTTTCAGAGCATATGTACTCAAGGGAGATGCACAATTTTTACTTAGATAATTTCTTTGTATATTTAGTTATTTTGGATTTGCTCTTGGAACAAATTTTCCCAAAAAATTTTTTTGGAAATTTAAAAAAAAAAAATTCTTTTGAGTATACAAAAAAATTATCCAATTAAAAAAAATTTACCTTGCCCGGTTATACAAGCCCTGAAAATTTGATATTGATAGGACAAGTAGAAAAAAAGTATATATCAATATTTCACTGTTCTAGGAAAACATTTTTTTTGGAAGTGAAACTTTGGATGCGGTGCGGGGTGATGGTGCATCCGGTGCACTGCGATAATGAACATTAATTAGCCATTTTATTTATTTATTTATTTATTTATTTTTATTTTATTTATTTTTATTTATTTATTTTTTTTTTCATTTATTGAAAGATAATAATTAATCATTCTATTGAACCTTTCAGGTTCAATAGAATGATTAATGACTTTTTGACCGGTCAATAAGTCTCAATTCCCCCTCCCTGGGTGTATATATTTTCTCAGAATTTTAGCGGCGAAAGTATAAACATACTACAATGATTATATCGAATTAATTTTAAATAATAGTGATGATATTATTTCTATAATGTTTTTCAATGTAATAAGTCAACCATAGCACTTAGAAAGACGATCTTAACATCGATTTGGTGTAAACAATTACGATAAATCGAATGGAACCATGAAAAATGATCTCTCGATCATTTAAAACCTTCCAGGAACCAAAAAGTCTCCTTGGGAGTCCTAGCCACTGAGTTAAGGATAAAGACATCCGAGATCGGTCTTTCAGACACTAAAATCGGTCTAGCCTACCTTGAAACTCTAACCTTGACACATCAAGTGTTAAAATCTAGCGAAGTGATGGAAATTTCCAAATCAATTGACGGCATAACTGGAATTTCCAGAGCCTCCGAAAATGGTCTTCCAGACCTTAGAAACGAGTCTTTACCTTTGACGTGCAGTGCTGACTCTGCAAAGAATCCCCAAAATTTTCCAGATTTGGGGACCTTGATCAAGTCAGCTCCTGACATGTTTGTAATTGTGGACAAAGAGGCGAAAGAAATGCTAAAAATGTATAAAAAAAATGTTAATAAGTCAAAAGAATGCTAAAAAGTACATATCTAACGCATTAGGTTGCCAGATTAAGCGACAAATCTGGTAAAACGATGAAAAAATGCTAATAAGGTCTAAAAATTGCTGAAATTTATCAAAAAATTATAAAAATGGGCAGATTTAACGGATTAGGGTACCAGATTTAGCGACAAATCTGGCAGCTTTCAGTTTGGCTGCCAGTTGTGCCCTGCATACTATTAACAATATACCCTCATGTAAGACCCTAGCGCCCTCAAGACTTAGTTCCTTTACATCCACTAACGATTTAATTGCACCAGCCACCTTACTGCCATTCACAACTTTCCTGCTACACTCTGCATCATCCGTTTCCATATCATCCAGCATATATCCTAAATATTTAAAATCAGACACTTGTTCCAGCTGCTCACCATCTAATATAACTTCACACCGCGGACTGTCCTCACTCACAACCATAACCTTACTCAATTACTTTCAAACCCCTCCTTTTACCCACCCAACCAAATCTCTCTACCAATCCTCTCAATCTCTCTTCAGATTCGCCATAC
>JABUQX010117055.1:0-2500 GCA_015478945.1 Trachelipus rathkii
ATATATATATATATATATATATATATATATATATATATATATATATATATATATATATATTGTTGGTATGTGGTAGCATAAGTGGAAAAAAATAAATTTGATTACCAAATTACTAAACAAACAATCGTTTGCGCTTTGGAAATTTTCTACAAACTCCGTTTCAAATTAGGTCCCGCCCACATATCATTGACAAATAAAACACTTCTTGAAATTTGTCAAACATTCTTATTTTTGTTTGACAAACATTATATCAGGTCCTCAAATGATCAAGCTGACTGACCAAATACATCAGAAAAGTCAATGGCTGACAAACAAGGCCTGAATATTTGCCGGCCCAATTTTAAAATTATCAAACTCAGCTCCGACTCCGGCTACGACTCCGACTCCGACTCCGACTCCGACTCCGACTCCGACTCCGACTCCGACTCACTTTAAAGTCCCACTTCGATCTCCTTTATTTTCACTTAGAATTAAATGTTTATAAAAAATATTTTTGAGTAGAAAATTTGATCTTCTCATATATATATATATATTAGTGATGGACCGGATGTCAAAATTTGACTGTTTGTATATATATATATATATATATATATATATATATATATATATATATATATATATATATATATATATATATATATATTTCTTTTATCCTCCAATTCGCTTCCACTAGATGTGTGGCAGGGTACTTAACATGCTACGGAAATAGTTAGTTAAGTAGAAGGAGCATAACATAAGTCCAGAGGGAGAAGCCTCCTATCACATCCCTCCATACTCTTATTATATATATATATATATATATATATAATATATAGCATAATAAAAAAATATACAAATATATGGCTATATATATATATATGTTATATATATATGTTATATGTCCATATATAGTATATATATCATAAAGATTGCTAAGTATCATCATGTTAAAGATCTCAAAATGCTTTTAAAAAAGGTAAAACATTTGAACTTCAAAAGTCAAACATTCAATAAGGGTCATATATTAAATCATGCAATATAATCATTAAATAATCTTGTCCTTCAAATTGCCAGTCTGTTTTGTTTCTAACCTGTCTTTTTCCCAGAACAGAGCATGTTATGATTTCTGTTTCCTCAAATATAATACATAGAATTCGTAACTTTATATAAAATCTCTCTCTCTCTTTCTCATATATATATATATAGCAACCTTAATATATATATATATATTTATATGTTTAAGAATATAGCCTTAACAATAATATATATATATATATATAACCTTCTTCTTTAACTATATTACTATATATATATATATATATATATATATATATATATATATATATATATATATAGCATAACTCTCTTATAACTATATATATATAACTATATATATATATATATATATATATATATATATATTGTAATTTTAAGATTCTTACTTACTTTAATGATAAGTGGGTGATTATGGTAGTAGACCTTTAGACTTTAGAGGTTCTTAGAATGTGTGTCTCTAAACTTATATGCCTGTCATATTGTACCTCTAACACTTAATCAGTTAGTAACGAGAAATGGTACCCCTCTCAACTATTTAATTGTGCTTTTTCACCTTTTATCGAGTCGACTCTTCTCCAGCATCTAATTGTGCTTTTTCAGCTTTTACCAAGTCAACCCCTCTCAATCATCAAATTGTGCTTATTCAGCTTTTGTTGAAAAAGAAAACCACTTCTAAATTAGTTAATTATCGCTTTAATCACTTTAACTTGTCCTTTCTAGCGTTTTCGTATATATCCTTAGCTAGAAATTTTAAAAGCGTTTTAATTCCGCAAGGAAATAAGCAATCAGTGATTTTTCCTTCATTTTTAATTCTTGGTCTTCAACATTTTGGGAGCTTGGGATTTTTTTTTTTTGTCTTGAAATCGATACTTGAATAGTTTTCAATAAAATTTGGCATTCAATTTCTAGCCTTGCTGCCAAATCAAAGATTTTCCTCTCAGACCTTCCATAGCAGATGTTTCAGAATTTCAGACGGACATTAAGATTTAGACTTAGTGGTGTACATCAGGGTTTTGATTTATTCTCTCTCTCTCTCTCTCTCTCTCTCTCTCTCTCTCTCTCTCTCTCTCTCTCTCTCTCTCTCTCTCTCTCTCTCTTCAACCGTTCTTCTGGGTTGCTTGCTTTTTATGGTGAAAAGAGGAATATAAGACAGAATCATAAACAAAAGGAGAGGATAGGTGAGAAAGTACAGGTTAGATTTAGAAAATCAACAGTGAAGAGAAAATAAGAAGTTACAAAAAGTCATAAAAAGATGAATATAAAAAGCACATTTCTCAAAGAATATTGAAAATGTGCGACAATATTTCACATTTATTTAAATAGGATTAAAATTAAAGAAGAGATACAACCAGAAGACATCCTAATTGCTTTAAAGTAGATATCCCTTCTAGAGAATCTCAAAACAAATAGACCAATACTTTTGTCAGTCAAGAATATATTTAGAAAAAACGTGATTCCCTGCTCA
>JABUQX010117055.1:7500-17146 GCA_015478945.1 Trachelipus rathkii
ACACCCTGGACTTACTTCTGTGGGGAGTTATCTCAAACATACCGTGTACACTGGGTTTAATGACACAGTAACTCGCCCGATGATCTTCGCCATCGAATAACCAACGCATGTAGGGAATCAAACCGGCGTCACTGTCATTGGCATGCAAAATGAAACCTGCGCCAGAAGGCTGATGCATGTATTCGCGTGGATGGAGCGTCTTCGAACAACATTTGTATATACTGTATGTACAGTTGGAAGCGACTGACGTTTTTATTTCCCTGCTTGCATGCTGCTGGATAAGACTATCATAGGTGAATTTGTTTTATACTATTAACAAGTTATTACATTACATTATCGATATTATGACTATCTTGAATACCATTGTTTTCTTCAACTTCTATTTCACGTTAAACTATTGGTGGTAACATTGACGCGTTATGGTTACATTGCGTGGGATCTTGATATTGTATCAAAAATTTTTATGTCATTCACAAGAGCCATAAAAATATAAATCCACACAGTTCGCCATGTTTCTGCCGTTTTCGTTTGCCGCGTGCGTAGACACACGTAACATATCCCTCCTCTTAATGTAATATAATAATTCGAACATATATTCTTACACATTTCTCATCTTAACATCCGTAGGTTTACACCCGCTGTAACATCACTCGTAGACACCATGCATATATATAATATTATATATATATATATATATAATATATATATATATATATATAGAATATAATATATAATAATATTATATTCTATATAATAATACTCAGTGGCGGCTTTGGGGTAGGCAGAGTAGGCAACGCCTATTTGCCTTAGTGAGCCCAAAAATATTAAAAAGTCAGCATATTATATCTTATATATTATATATTTATTAATATATATATATATATGATGATTATAACTATAAATATATATATATATATATATATAATTTATAAATAAATATAATGATAAATTCCAAGGCTAGCTTTTAAGATGCCGCATCAATTTCTCTCGATCCTTTTTATAGTGCTGATGTAAAATTGTTTACTTCGTTGAAGTCAAAAAATAGTTTCTTACTCTGAGCTAGCATGTGGTTTGCCGAACGACGTCGGTACAGCTCATTTTTTTAAATAATCCCCATTTAATTGCACATTAGCAGGAAATAATAATAATGATTATTAATAATAATTATAATAATTAAACTAATTAATAATATTTTATGCTAACTTGATCAATTCTCTTATTTATTATTTATTATAATTGCAGTTAAAAATATTGACTCAATAACAGAGTCTTAAGAAAACCGTGAGTCACGCAAACGACTCTCCTCGGCGGATTGTACCATTCTCTGCAGACACAGTAATCTCCGTTTATTTATACTAATACATGAGATGATCTTCGTGGGACTTTAGTTTAATATATACGATTTTCATATTATTTATTATATTAATATACAATTAGGATGTTTTGAATAAAATTGAGCTGTTAGTTTTATAATTACTGGTATTGGAATCGTTTCGATTTAAGTTTCATTAAATAAATTCTTTCTCTCGAGTGTTTGTGGGCCACGTAAATTACAATGTTCACATCATATGTGGAACATTCATCTCTACATGTGTCGCTAAATGTAAAATAATATATATTACATATGTATATATAATATATATATAATATATAATATATATAATATATATATATTATATATATAATATATATATATATATTATATATAAATATATATATATATATAAAATATATATATATAATATATATTATAAATATAATATATATAGTATATATAAATAATATATAGTATAATATATATATATATGTAAAATATATATATAATAAGCTATATATTATATATATTAGAGATATATATATATAAATAGTATATATAATAATATATATATATATTATAATATATATAATTATACTATAATATATATTTATCATATAATATATTATATATATATAATATATATATATAATAATATATATATATTATATAATTTATATCGATAATATATATATATTGTTTGCTACTAAAGAATTTGACCACGAGCCCCACTGATAGTAATTATACTATATATATTATATATATATATATAATATTAATTATTAATATTATTATATATATTATATAAATATATATTATCTTATATAATTATAGTATAATATATTTATATATGTATATAATAATTTATATATATATATTATAATAATATATAATATATTAATGTATCAATATATATATACTAATATATAATATATATTATTATGATATAGTATATATATAACCAGGGTAAAGTTATCACCAGGATCTCAACATATTCTGAAAAATTCTATGTCAATCATTCAATATTTATGCGTAGCATATATAAATTAATCTATAATATTAATATATAATAATAATAATATACTAATAATAATATGTATATATAATATTAATAATACTATAAGTAATATAATAATATTATATATAATCAATAACTATATAATATAGTAATTATAGACTATAAATAACATTCGATAATATTGATTGGAAGATTTTTATTCAGAAAATAGATATATAAATGAATATATAAATACACTGAGTTATTTAGGTGTCAGTATTGCAAAAACAGTCATATTAGTCAATATAAAAATATATACAATGTAAGAGTCCTCTGCTATATCTTTACCTATACGGTTTATATACAAATCTGCCGATATCCGACGGATAAACGGCTGGTAATCCGTCCCGGTTTTAACTTCCAGCCGGATATCCGAAATCCGGTATCCGGCTAATTCACTTTCCGGTTTATTCTAAATTATATATATATATATATATATATATATATTATATATATATATATTTAGTTATATTATATATTATAAATCTATATATATATACTATCTATAATATATAATAATATATATAATATATAATATAATATAATATATATAATATACATATATATAATATATATATAATTAATATAAAGTATAATATAATATATATATATATATATATATCATATAATAATATATATATATATATATTTATATTACATTATATTATATATATATAATAATATATATATATATATATATATATTATATATTATAAATAATATATATAATATATTATTATATATATATATATCCTATATCCTATATTCAATGATTGAAGCAATTACGTATGGCATTCCACAACATATGTTTAGCATTTCTTCGATAGGGTGTCCAAGTTTAAAGTATTTACTTTGCAACAATTAATATTCTCGGATAAGAAGCGACATCTAGTTAAGAAAACAGCTAACGAAGAAACAATAAGGTTTTTGATCAATACATTCAATTAACCTTTTCAGAGATACAGAAGATGCACACCACCGCACTGGTATCAGAATGCCTGCAAATGATATAAGATTTATGTCGTACGTATCGACACTATTATGCTTGGCCCCTCTTAATTATAAATAATAAATTCTTAACATCCTATGACAATCTATTCTAAACCACCGAATCACTGCAATCTGAACCCTGTTAAGAATATCACCTATAAGTCATCAAAGCTGAGTCTCAGTACGATGTCCTTTCTTTGCGTAACAACCTGATGGATGTTATGAAACACTTTCGAACAACTTTGAATGAGCTAGGTTTAGTAACCATTTCGTCGAACAAATTGATGGATATTAGTAACCTTCGTACACAACTCTGATGGAGGTTATTAACCTTTCGTAAACAAGCTCTGATGGGAGTGGATAGTAAACTTTCCTAACAACTTTGAATGGGAGTAGTTATAACTTTCGTAACAACTCTGGATGGCGTGTGAGCAAACTTTTCGTAACAACTCTGCACTGGCAAGTGTTAGCAACCATCGTAACAAACTGATCGGGAGAGTGTTATAACTTTCGTCAAACAACCTGATCGGAGGTGTAGCTAAATTCGTAACAATTGATGAAGTGTTAGTAACCTTTCGCTGACACCTCGAATGGAGTATATAGTAACCTTTCGTAACAACGTCTGATGGGAGTGTTAGTAACCTTTCGTAACAACTCTGATGGGAGTGGTAGTAAACTTTCCTAACAACTTTGATGGGAGTGTTAGTAACCTTTCGTAACAACTCTGATGGGAGTGTTAGTAAACTTTCGTACCACTCTTGATCGAGTGTTATGAACCTATCGTAACACACTGATGAGTGTACTAACCTTATCGTACAATCTGATGCAGCTTAATTAGTAAATTTCGTAACAACTCTGATGGAGTGTTACTAACCTTATCGTTAACTTAAATACTCTGCTGGAGTGTTTGTAACTTTTCGTGACACATGATGGAGTGTTAGTAACCCAAGACAATTGACAATTCGAGGAAAGAAAATGATTGGAAGAGATCTCGACAATTGTAAAAGAGTTAATAAAAGCATTTTGATTTCGGAGAGAGTAACAGCTGTTCCACAACTACATGTTGTATCCTGAATACAAAATATTTTTTTCCCTCTCGTATTTTTCCAAGATGAAGTTTATTAAAAGTCAGCGTTGGTCACAAATGGTAAAAATTCGACAAATGCAAGTTGAAATAATTCAAGATTAAAAATAAACTATACAGAAAACTTGCTTCAAATCATCAACAAGCAACATGTATTAATTTTTATATTAGTTTATATATTATTAAATATTATTTATTATTATTTTATTATTTATTATTATTATAATTAATTAATTATTAATTATTATTATTATTATTATTATTTATTAAATTATTATTATTATTTTATAATTATTCTATTATTAGTATTTTTATTATTATATTCCATTAATTATTATTAATTATTATTATGTATTATTATTATATATTAATATTCAACTTATTGTACTTATATTATATAGTTATATATATACCCAAATCAAAACATTGCTCGTGAGTTAATATCAATAAAAGAGGCTTTCAATGACAAACCCTCTGTATGGTATGGAAGATTGCACTAGATGTCTTATCTTTAACTGTTAGCAAACTTTAACTTCTTCTGCACCATGAACGCTGTCAGTGAACGAACGCCTCTTAGTAGCTGATCGACTGATATATATGTCTATTAAAATATAGTCATGAATCTATGTTTAATATATGTTGAATCTATGTGTAAATATAGTTGAATCTTATGTAGTAAAATATAGTTGAATCTAGTTTTAATATTGAATCTATCTTGCAAAATATAGTTGAATCTATGTTGTAAAATATAGTTGAATCTACTGTATGTTGTAAAATACGTTGAATCTATTACTTGCAAAATATAGTTGATCTATGCTTTAAATAGTAATAATTGTTATCTTGCAAATAAAATATAGTTAAAATAGATATAAAATAATTACAAGTTGAATCTACTGTACTATAGTTAAATCTATGATTGCACCAATATTATTGAATCTATTTGTAATAATAGTATTATTAAATACCGATGAAGCCTGAATAAATTATTATTTCGATTATAGCCCTTTCAAATAATTAAATTTCCTACTAATCCATGTAATGCTGTCTACTATGGACTCTAAAGTAATGTAGTGAAATTTCCCTGTTTCACAAGGGGGCAAAGATTGGGAAAGCGTTATTTGGATGCTGTAGATATGGTTCTCGTTCAGCATCTTAAAAACATAGACAATATTAATTGTATTTTTTTTATTTAATTTTTAAGAAAAAATCATTCAACAACAAAAGAAAAAAAAAATATGTGTACATAACAGTATATAACGCATAATTAAAATATAATTAATTTCTAATATTAATAAATTAATTGTTATTATTATTCGGCATTTCGAATATTATAATAATTATAAATATTATATATATATATATATATATAGTATTTATTATAATATAAATATATATTATAGTAATATAATAATATATATTTATAATAATATATATATATATATATTATTACTAAATTATTATTATTTTAATATATTTCATCTAATTATATATAATTATACTATTATAATATATATATATATAATTATAATATATAATAATATATAATATATATATCAAATATATATATATTATATTAATATATAATATATACTATATATATATATCACAGTATATTATGCAACTCATAGTGAAAGCCAAATCTAATATTTATCTTCATGTAAACTAATTAATTTTTTAACTAGATTCAAAGCTCTTTTGTTTATCCAGATGCATTTATTGCTCACAAATTGAAACGATTAGTAATTTTCTGTTGTGTTTTTTTGTTTTGTTCTTTTTGTTTTTTTTCAATTTTGTTTTTATTTGTTTGTTTTTTTTTGTTAAATAATAATTCCATCACGAAAATTTAACGAACAAGAATCGATAATAATTTGTTTTGTTTTGGATGAAATTTGTTTACAATTGGGGAAAAATAATGGAAATATTTTCATTTTTAGAAGTTCTCTCACAGAGTTATTTATTATTATTTTATTGTATACAATTATGTATTTTTATTATTATTATTATTATATTAATTATTTATTTATTATTATTATTATTGACAGAATTATTACTTTATAAATCTTGATTGATTCCTTATATATATTATTAAAATTATTAATAGCTTTATTATTATTATTATTATATAATTAATTATATTATTATATAATTTAAAAATATATTAATATTATATATTATTATTATTATATGATTATTATTATATTATTATTATTAATGATTAATATTATTATTATATACTTATTATTACATATGGTTGAAAACTCCTATATTGGTTGTACTATCATAGGCATTAGTATAATTATTAATATTTTATAATTATGGTAACTATTATTATTTATAATATGCATTATTATTATTATTATTTATTATTATTATTATTATTATTATTATTATTATTATTATTATTATTAATATTTATTATATTATTATTATAATTATTATTTATTTATATTATTATTTATTATTATTATTATTTTATCTACTATTAAATTAGAGTTATACAAATGTTTTCTGATTAGTTTTAATTATCACAATTATTTTTATTATTATTTTTTTATTATTATTATTATTATAATTATTATTATTTATTATTATGTAATTATTATGTTTATTATTATTAATTATTATTATTATATTATTATATATTATTTTATATATTATTATATTATTATTATTATTATTATTAATATTAATATTATTATTTATTATTATATTTTATTACGAGAATAATAATTTGTTTATCTTGCATAAACAAATATCTATAATAATTATAAAATTAAATAATATTATTATTATTCATCTAATTATTATTATTAATTATTATTATTATATTATTATTATTATTATTATTCTTATTAATCTATTATTATTATTTATTATTATTATGTATTCATTATTATTATTAATATTATGTATTATTATTATTATGTAATTTTTTATTATTTATTATTTTATTATTATTAATTATATATATTATTATTATATTATTATTATTATTATTTTAATTATTATTATTATTTATTATTATTATTATTTATATTATTATTATTATTATTTATTATTATTATTATTTTCATATATTATTAATATTATTATTATTATTATTTATTATTATTATTATTATTATATTATTACCATTCTATCAATATCTTCCCAGTAGTGTATTATTTTTATTATTTAATTATTTAATTATTATTATATTAACATTATTACATATTATTATTAATATTATTATTATTATATTGTATAATTATTTTTATATTTATTTTTATTATTTATTTTTATTATTATTTTTTATATTATTTATCTATTATTATTATTATTATTATTATTTTATATTATTTTATATTATATTATTATTATTGATTATTATTATTATTCATTATTATTATTATCTAATAATTATTATTATATAGAAATATTAGCAAAGATTGTCAAAACCACTTTGGAGTAAATTTTAATATTTAGATTATCATTAATTTTTAATTATTAATTATTATTAATTTTTATTATTATATTATTTATTATTTATATTATATATTATATTTTTATATTATTATTATTATTATTATTATTATTAATTAATTTATTATTATTATATATTTTATTATAATTTTATAATTAATTATTAATTATTATTTTATTATTTTATTATTATAATATATATATATAATTAAAATATTATATTAATATATAAATATATATTATATATATTATATAATATTAAAAATATATGTCTTAATTATTAATTATATAAATATAATATATATAATATATAATTATATAATAATATAATATATTATATATTATAATAGTAACTATTATTATACCAATTATATATTATAATATAATATTATATATATTATATATATATACTAATATATATATATCAATAATATATATAAATAATTATTAAAAACTTTTATTATTATATATGAATATATATACATTTTATATATATATTATATATATATATAAGGTATATATCAAATTATATATATATATATATAGTAATTGGCAAAAAGCTTCTCCGCAAAAAGGCGATAAAACCGCCTTTTCGACCTTCGAAGCAGTGTAAAGCTCGCTCGGCCACGGCTGCACCCTCTCCGGGACTTCAGACCCCTTCGATTTGAGTTTTCCACATGTATTTGGTGTTCGTTTAATTAGCCTGTCAGTGAGTTTAAAGTGCCCACATAAATAAAGTGCATTTAATACGAACGCAATAGTGAGTAACTACAAAAGGTTATAATAAGTAATATGTGATACAAAGCACAAACAAGAATACCCCAACAATAAACAAACATTGCGAATACTAGAAGTCAGGATTTCAAAAGCGGGGCCAATAACATCGGCACCACTGAAGAAAATAATAATAACAAGATCAACAGCTCAAATAACAACAGCTCATTCAACAACAAGAACAAAAATAACAATGTTACAAGCAATAAAACCTGCTCAAATAATAATAATAAATTATTATTATAATAAAAACAACAACAGAGAAAATGACACCAACAAAAATAACAAGAAAAAGGATAAACAAAAAAATGGCAACCCCGGGGCAATAGAGGATGAAGAGGTGCCAAATCTCTCGTTTGAGAGCTTAACCAGCACGCAGGAAAATGCGCTCTAAAACTTGTCCCTCAACCCCTCCCCGCTACCCTTTACCCCTACTTCCCCCCCCACAAATGCCAATCCCTCACCAGATTACTCTGATTTGCTTTTAGTTATTAACGATTTAGAATGAACAGAAGCCAACTTGTCCTTTTTGTAAAGGGGCACATTTAGGAATTCAATGCAATTCTCGTAGTCCAAATCGGAGATTCAAATTGGAATTCTGATAATAAAAATGCAAACTGGAACCAGAATCAGAAATATCGCAAATTTCGAATATTCAATCAACAGTTCAAAATATTGAACAGATTCAAGAACAACTCCAACAGGCTAGCATTAAAAACATACGTTTTAGTGGGGTGATATTCACAGAAAAGATATAGTATATTATTATATATACTAATCATATTATATATATATATATTATTAGATATATATATAATATATATATTATTATATATATATATCATATATTATAATTAATAAATATATATACGAGTATATTGCATCCCATGCGACATCTCTCACAACAACAAACATCAATCATAGTATGTCCAATAAATCAAAACAAACTAACCACAGTCAGGCA
>JABUQX010117056.1:27500-32500 GCA_015478945.1 Trachelipus rathkii
TTTGCTGAGATCTAAATCTCTTACTAGATCGTCGAGCTCTCTTTGTTAACTGAGATGGGGTGCCTCCTTTCATGAAATGGAACGAAGGACAGGTAAAATGATGTTGATGCTTCAATTTCCTCAACCGTTTCCTCTTTAGGGATATTGAATTCTTCCAAGTCCATTGGTGACTTAGGCACTGGAAGTCCAGGTTCTTGTAGTACTGGCCGAATTGCAGATGGAAGAGAAGGATAAACTATATTTGATTTTGTTTTATTTGAAAATCCTTGTACCTTTGTGAGGCAGAAATAGCAGTCTTCTAAGTGGCTAGTAGGCTCGCGCCAAACCATAGGTACAGCAAATGGCATACTTCGTGATTTTTCTCCATTCATCCACTTAATCAAATTGGTGTAGCAAGTTGTACAAGATATATGGGGAGCCCAGTCTTTGTCCTGGTCTCCAATGTGACATCCAAAATAATAGTAATATGCTTTTTTAACTGTGGTTGTTAAAGACCGCCGACTATTTTTTACAGTGAACTCACCACATATATAACAAAAACAGTCTGCTGGATTTAGACATTTACGACGGTCTCTATTCATTTCAGAATATCACAATTTACATTTATGATGTTTAATAAGCAACAACATTCATCACATTCTGAACTAAGCATGATCCAATACGAAATGACTCAAGGGGCATCAAACACTTCCTCCTTCAACAACACAAGATTTGAACATGAATAATATTCTCATTTCCTACATTATATATATATATATATATATTATATATATATCATATATATAAATAGACACATATATATAAATTTTATATATACTGAATTATTTTTATTATTAGCATTATATTCAAATGTATATACGTATATTATATATATATATATATAATATATATATATATATCAGCGTTTAGATTAGGGGACACCTGTATCTAAAAAACTGCAATAGTAAATAAAAACTGAAAACATTTTTGAATTCAGCGAACATTTTAATGTCGGAAAAGAACAAAATATTTTATTAATTATTAATAAAATAATTAAAATTATTAATAAATTAATTAAAATAATACGGCTGAATAACATCTTACGCCTGGCATTTTGGTAATTCTTCTGGCAGCGAGACGAGACTGCCCCTCCTCCTGCTGGCTGCGAGACAACGAAATTTTTTTTTTTTTTAAACTTTTTAATTGTGAATGAAAAACATTTTTTATTCTTTTTTGGTATATATATATACGATTATATATAGCCTATATATATATATTATATATATATCATATATATAATATAATTATATACTATATATCTATAGTATATATATATATATATATAATACGTTATTTACCTTAGGTTAGAGTTTTAGGGTTGGTGTAGATTATGGTTGCTAGTAGGTTAGGTATATATAACATCTTTTATTCATTATCAACATGTAGCCTTTCCCACTCATGTAATAATTGTTGTTTTTGGCTTATATGTATTCTCTATTACTTTCACTACCATTTAAACTAATCCTGCCCATTACTTATACTAAAAAACATTTACTGATCTCTCTTTCAATACCTCCCTATGACAATCGAACTTTCAAACTCCGGTCAAATCTTTTATAATTTCGTTTACCAAAAACTGCATCTCAATTGAAACTTAATCGTAAAAGCTATATCATTTATTATTACATACTTTTTTTTATCGTCCTTCATTTTATTTCTTCTTCATTTTCCCTGCATTAAAATGTTCGCTGAATATTCAAAAATGTAAATCAGTTTTTTTATTTAGCTATCAATAGTTTTTTTAAGATACAGGGTGTCACCTAATCTAAATGCTGACTATATATATATATATATATATATAATATATATATATATATATATATATATATATTATATATATATATATATATATAATATATATATATATATATAATTATTATATATAGTAGAACCTATGACTAGTAAGGAGATAGGTAAAGAGCCTTTAAAGGTATTAGGTAATAGCTTGTGAGTCCATAAATGACAATGTATGCAGAGAAGAAAGCTATGTGCCCCTGTGTATGGAAGGTGAACATTCATGCCTCTCCAATGTGACACTTACGTAGGAAAACCGGTTATCCTGTAGCAGATAAGTAATATTACTAGAGACTGTATATAAAAGACTGATCGGTAAAGACTTCACCAGCACCCCAATGGTAGGTTGCCCGAACATATTTGAATTTCTAAATGACGGGGGGCCCGCCAAGGGGACAGAGCGTGAAAGCGGAATTCCTATTAGAATGATACGGGGAGAGCCCAGAACTTTAAGATTGTGGCCGGGTGTCTTATGTAATTAACTATATATAATTTGTGATATTCATAATTTAATATTATTGATTTTATATAGCCCCAGTTGGCACTGACATTTGCATTGTTGAAATAATATTTAATTTATTTGTTTAATAAAGACTAAAGTGCCACATCTTTCATTAATCACGAATTCGATTGATTAGTTTATGTTAATTATAAGGGCTTTGAAGTTTCTCACAGCATATATATATATATACTATATATATATATAGTATATAATATATATATATATATATATATATATATATATATATTATATTATTCTATATATATATATATATAATATATATATATATATATATTAATATTTTTAATAATATTTATATATATATTATAATATATATTAATATTATATATTATATATATATATATATATATATATATATATATAATTATATATATTATATATTTATATATATATATATATATATATATATAGGTTAGTCACTCTAGGCGCATAAAATAATACTTCAAAAAAATATCACAAATAAAATTGTAAAATTTAATCAACACAAAGCAACCAAAGCTTTCGCTGAGACCAACCACAGGCCTCTGTCAGGGCAATTCCATCTGAACAGAGGCCTGTGGTTATCTCAGGCGAAAGCCTATGATTGCTTTGGGTTGATTGAATTTTAAAATTTTATTTGTGATGTTTTATTAAAGTATTATTTTATGTGCTTAGGGTGACTAACCTATAAATATTCTATTTGCGTTTCTGACATTATATGATATATATAATATATATATATATATTATATATAATATATTATATATATATATATCATATATATATATATATACTATATATTATATATATATATAATATATATTATATATATATATATTATAATATTATTTATATATATATATATATATATATATATATATATTATATATATATATATATATATATATATATATAATATATATATATATATTATATATATATATATATATATATATATATATATATATATATATATATATATATATATATATTACTATATATATATATATATATATTATATATATGATATATATATATATATAATATATTATATATATATATATATATATATATATATATTATATATATATGTATATTGGATGTTACCGATAACCGATATTAATTAATATAATAAATACACAGTAATAAGATAGAACATTTGTGTACTGCTAGACAACTCAGGATTTTATTTCGTATTTGATTGTGCCCAAGTATATTTATTTTATAAATTAAAATAATATTTTAAAGAAATTATAAATGCAAATATAATATTAATAACTTTTTTACGTTTGTGCTTATTCAAAAAATATTTCATTTCCATTTTCCAGTAAGTATTAACAAAGTTTAGCTACTAGCTTTTATGTTTTAACATGATTACAATTTACAAGAAGATTCTTTAACTAGCCACTATATAAAGAATAAAAATAATGAAAGAAGAGACCTCAATTAATCAGTTGAAACATAGACAAAATAAAAAAACGCCATTATTCAAACATGACAATAATAATATACTCCTTTAAGATAAAGATAGATATATTCAATACTCAAATTCAAAAATTCTCAAATTGTGATGCAAAAACATTAAGCTTTCACAAGTATCTGTCGAGAGTTGTTCCTTTTTGGGGTGTTTACATTCCCACCTACACTAAAAATACATTCTCTCTCGACTGATGAGGGAGGGGCTGATAAATATTTGCTTGCAAGCACTGCTAATAATGGAAACCTTGGCCCATTTTCATGCCACCACCATGAAAAGGATTCTCTTCTGTAGGCAGCATCTCATGTTTTCGTAGAGCCTCATCTCCTCTTTCACAGATTGCAAATTTGAATTGTCATTGCTCCTTGATGACTGTCTCTTCAATTTTTCGATGAGGTTCCTTGGTGTGATTCCTTTGAAGGTTAATGAGATGTCAATGCAATTTCGACCATGAACTTATCAAAGTCTAACATATCAAAATCCTCTTCATCTTCAGTAGGTTTATTTGCTGAAAAGCCACCATCGTCACTATCAGTGCTGTTGCCAGGGGTTGCTGATTAGGCGGCTTTCACTTCTGTGAATCTTTTTTTTTTTTTGTCACGCGAGCAAGCTCCTCGGTTATGCTATTTAAATGCATTCTAGAAGTGGTTCACCGTCGGAGATGCCATTCTTGTGGGGTTTCAGCTAGCTTAAGGAATTCACTATTAAAACCTTTTATATATCGAAAGTAGGTTTATAACACTGTACAACATGAAAAATGTCCTTCACATGAAAATATGTGTTTCTTGTATATTCTTGCGTGAAAAGAACAGATCTGTGCTTATTTTTTGTCTACCACGTATCAAATTGGTGGAATTGGCGAATTTGGCAACTACACCATTTCCCATTTTCTTGTTAGCAGATGTTTCCTCCCACGTGCTTTTGTATGTTGTTCAGTATGGTTTGGATATTGTGAGGTGTACTAGTGTTGTAATGAGAAGAGTATATGTGTAATTATAATATATATATATATATATATATATATATATATATATATATATATAATATATATATATATATATATATATATATATATATATATATATATATATATATATATATATATATATATATATTTTTTTATTTTTTATGGTGTATATTTTATATAGATATATATTTGTGTTTTATAAAAAAAGAGTAATATATATA